>PVKZ01002986.1:0-168356 GCA_004027375.1 Macroglossus sobrinus
TTTAATACAATGTGTCTTGGTGAAGGACTTTTTGGGGTGAGATAATTGGGTGTTCTGCTAACTTCTTGAATTCCAAGTTCTAGCTCATTCCTTAGATTTGGGAAATTCTCATCCACTATTTGTCTGAAAATGCTTTCTAGTCTCTGCTTCTTTTCCTCATCTTCGATAATGCCCATTATTTTTGTTTCTTCTCCTGATGGTATCAGCTATTTCTTGTATTTCTCTTTAATTATTTTTCATTTTTTGTTTTCTCTTCTTCCTCTGATTTATTTCTAGGTTTCTGTCTTCAATATTACTGATCCTTTCCTCCATTTGGTCGACTCTATTTCCCAAGTTTGCTATTTTGTCTTTTGACTCTTGCAGTGTGTTTTATATCTGCAGAAGTTCTTTTCGATTCTTTCTGAGAGTTTCGATCTCCTTTCTAAAGAACTCATTCCACTCATCTAGTTGTTTTTTCAGTTTCTGAAATTTTTAATATGGCTCATTTCGGAATTCACTGATTTTTTTGAGAATTACTATCTTGAATTTTCTGTCATTTAATTTTCTTATTTCTATGTCTTTAAACTTTTTTTTTCTGGAGATTTTTCTCTTTCTGAGATGCCTTATCACCTTGGTTGTTCATGGTGTTTAGTAGCCTATTTCTCCACCTAGGCATTAATGAAGTATATTCTACCTTTTTTCCAGAAAGACATTTATAATATATAAAGGTCTTTCTTTAGCCTGCTGCAAAGAAGGATCTTTTCTTTTTGGCCTCCAGTGGGTGGTGTCTAAGCCTCTTGGATCCCTCCTTTATATAAAACCTTAATAATGCCTTTTTTCTTATAGATGTTTAATTCTGCTCACTTTGTCTCAGTTCCTGTCAATGTTTAGGGCAGTTTTAGTAGCGTTTGCTCAGATTTCTCTGGGGCTCCACATTTTCAGGTCTCAGAGAATATTGTTGCAGTGGCTCTCAGTGTTGGGGATTGGGGGTTGCAGCTCAACCTGGGTTTTGCAACCATGGCCGGTAAAAATCAACTGTTGTTTCTCTGCCATCCTGCTTCTCTGCTTTCTGCTCTTATTATTGGGCCCTTCCACTAGCCACATTGTGCTCACAACTCTCTCAGGCAGGGCTGTTCATGGAATTCGCTGTACTTTTTCCCCTCCCCCTCCTCCTTCAGGGAGCTCCAGTGGCTGTAAGAGATAGTTTCTTTATTTCTCTCATTCCACCTCCTGACCTGTGGTAGCTCTTATGCACAGATCCCACTCTCAGACATGCTGGTGTACAGTTTGGGTGTTTTTTGTTGAGTTTTAGATGTTTAGCTTATTGTTTTTTCAAGGGGAGAGATCTGGAGTTGTTTCTCGCTCTACTATGTTTCTCCAAATTCCAAAAGACACATTTTAGAGAAGTAACCCAGATAGGGCCCATCTTAAGCATTATTGGTATTTGGAATGTTTGTTGACTACAAATCTCAGTAAGAGTTAAAAAGGGGAAAAAGAAAAATAGTGTTACCTAAAGAGTTTTTTCCCCCTCTCTTAAAACTGCTAAGAAGAATTGATATTTAATAAAATTCTAGTGATATTTATTTATATCTAAATTTGGGGTAACTATGCCGCATAGAATTTTATATTTTATGAGTCATATTATGGACTCTTACAACTATGAGATCAGCTCTGGACCTGGAAACCATGATGTACATGACCAGAAATAATTTCTACTTCTGGTTGCACCTGAAATTTCAGGATAGCCAGTTTTGGTAAACACTGATGGTCTCTAAAAATGTTCACAAACTTAACATAGTGAATTTTAATATGGTATCTCAGCAAGTTATACCACTATTTTTCCTTCTAATAGAAGTTATAAAATTAATCTAAACACAAGATGTAAAATTATAGAAAACCATAATTTAAACTTACTTATTTCCATTATTAAACACATGAAAAGACTGAAATGTTATTGTGAAAACTTTTAAGCATAATGGTGATAAAAGAAGCCATAGCCATCTGAATTAGTTCAGCAATTGAACTAAAATATACATAAGTTGTTCACATTATCAAATCCATTTGAATATGTAATTTAGATGGCTATATAAGGAAACCAATCTAGTTCTATATATGATGTAAGTAAAATAGGGATTTACTGTGTTGTATATTTCTATATCTTTTTTAGGAAATTTCAACTCTTCGACTTCAATATTATGTTTATTTTTTTATAACAGCTGAAGGATAATGAGAAAATTAATTTTTTTCTTATTTTAAAAATAGAATAAGTAAAAATCAAAGATTTTTTTAAATGTCAAGAAAGGCAATATTGAGAAAGAAAAAATTTCAACTTCTAATGTTGCTCAGCATTTATAGTACTGTCTGTTTCTCTTTTTTGTTATACTGGAAGAATTTTTAAAAAACCAAAAAGATTTAGGTGGGCTCTGCTTCTCTGCCATATGCTGTACAGAATCTTTTATAGTCATTCAATTTTTCTGAAACCTATCTTATTCATTTTAAAGGGGCATAATAATGTCCTTCCCAAATAACTAAATGAATGTAAACTTCATAACAAATTTGAAAATTACTGAATTTAAAAAATAATCTAATACTGTATATTAGCTTTTTGTTGCTGCAATAGCAAATTATCACAAATTTAGCAGCTTAAAACAACACAGATTTTTATCTATTGTCTTTTTATGTCAGAAGTCCAGATTTATTTGCCTGGTTTCTCAGATCTGCGTTCCATATGGGTTGTAACTTAGATGTTGGCTGCCTTGAGTCTTACTGGAAAGATTTGGGCTTTCAAGCTCATTCAAGTTGTTGGCAAAGTGCAGTTCCTTATGGTTGTAGGACTGAGGTCCCATTAACCTGTCATGTGTCGGGTGATGACTGCCATTAGTTCCTAGAAGATTCTCAGGTCTTTGCATGTAAGTCCTTGCATTTCACAGCCAGCAGCAGCATATTAAATCTTGCTCATTGCTCTCTGACTGCCTCTTCTGCCACCTCTCTCTTCTATCTTTTCTACTCTATCTCTCTTCTGCTTCCAGTTAAAGAAAATGTTCTTCTTTTAAGGGCTGGTGTGATTAGATTAAGCATATCCACAGAGGGATTGATAACCAGGACATTTTCTTCATTTTAAGGCCCATAACCTTAATGACATCTACAAAGTTTCTTATATTAGGTAATATATTCACAGTTTTTAAGGAGTAGGACATTGGCATTTTGGGATATTATAAGATATTTTATTAGCTCTATGAATAGAAATAGGAGAATGAGCTTGGAAAATTAAAATAGTATTTATCAGAGTCACAGAAATATTAATGTTAACACTGGAGTACCTAAATTTCTTTTAACCAGACATGAATTTGATAAAAATTCAGCATGCCAGAAGACAACTAATGGGTTAAATGGCCACAGCTGAAGCCAACTTCATGTTGAAGACTAATTCCTAGAATTTTAGTTAAGTTGATCCTTGAACAACATGAGTTCTAACTGCCCAGGTCCACTTTTACATGGATTTAAAATATATATTTTTGGATGCATGTTTAGAAATCTGTGGATGTTGGAGGAATTGACCATAGTTCAGATTTTTGGAGTCTAAAGTTATATGTGGATTTCCAACAGCACATGGGGTCATTATGTCTGCATCATTCAAGGGTTAAATATACTTTAAAAATTTCTTCCAAAGTGTATCTTAATAAAATTATTGTTAATTAAGCAGATGAATACCAACATGTCATGTATTAGCAGTAATTATTTACTTTAACAGAGCTATTGATTCCAATTAAAAACAACCTTAATTATTGTGGGGTCAAAGATTTTAGAAGAGTATCAGAGGTGTAAAGAAATAGAATATTAATAAAATTACTATATTAACAAACATATGTCGTAACTAAAATTATAAATGTGCACTTATGACAGACAAATTTGCTTCCATATGTTTTCTAGTTATTCTGTCATTAACATAAATGCTATATTTTTTATATTTTAAGTTACATGGTAGAAAAGAAGTCCTCTGTGCTTCTTAAAATTTAAGAACATTGATTGTTTTACCTATTTTTAATGTTTAATACTTTTCTATTTGAGGAAGGGACTAAGTAGGGCCATTATACACTGATACTCCAATGTTTTAAAATACAGCCCTATTTTTATGCACACATTTGTAATGTACTTTTTTGTGTGTTAAAGGTGAAGAGGTTATATTAAATGAAAAGTTATAAGGAAATTATATTTAATGTAGCGACATTTAGAGTTATGACTATTTTGTATATAAAGGATAGTTTCATTTTGAGTAAAAGTAGAGTTTATTTTTTAAGTATAAAAGTCATACTGCTGTTGAAATGGATCTGAATGACTCAGCATCCATGGTGTAACCTTACAATTTATAGAAAAGATTAAGGTTTAGAGTATTCAATAAGTCTTGCAGTCTTACACAGTCTAGCCTTGTATTGTCACAAACATAGCACCATGAGGATTAGAAAATTACTAAAGTTTACAAATGTTGAGAAATAATAAAATCTATTTTTTTTTCAGATAATATCTATTTTAAGCACTATGGCTAGGTATAGAGTGAATTTCCAGAGGTTGTTTATGTGGTGATTGTTTTATTTTCTTTCAATATAATTTCTTAAAAGTGTCCAGGTACACCTCAAATACCATTTCTATTGAGAAATGTATTTCAAGTCCTGAGTTGATGCTTAATATAAATTCTGTATTAGTCAGAGTTCTCTAAAGAAATAGAACCAGTAGGATGTGTGTGTTATAGATTAGATCAATCAATAGATGATAGATAGATAGATAGATAGATAGATGATAGATAAAGATTGACATACAGACAGACAGACAGAGATTGATTTATTATAAGGAATTGGTTCATGTGTTTATGGAAGCTAAGAAGTCCCAAGAGCTGCAGTCAGTAGGCTGGAGATATAGGAGAGGCAATGAATGATATAGTGTCTGAATCCCAAAGCCTGAGAACCATGAGGGTCAATGGTGTAAATCCAGTCTGAAAGCCAACAGGCTCAAGATTTAAGAAGAGTCATGTTTCAATCTCTGTCCAAAGGCCAGCAAAGACCAATGCCCCAGTTCAAGTAGCCAGGGAGGATAAGTTTTCTCTTGCCAAGCCTTTTTATTCTATTCAGATCTTCAATTGATGGGATGAGACCCACCTATATTAGGGAGGGGAATCTGTTTCACTCAGTCTACAAATTCAAATCTTACTTCATCCAGAAACATCCTCACAGACACATCCAGAAAAATGTTGGACCAAATGACTGGGCATCTCATGGTCCAGGCAAGTTGAAACATAAAATTAACTGTCACAGTTCCATTCCTTATCAACTTGGCACCTATATATAGTTCCTTAAACTATACTTAATCTCCAAATAAAAACAATAACATTACAATTTCATCTAACATCCTGAATACATCCAAAAACACACTACCCCTTCCCTAGAAGGGAAAGTCTTTGAGTGACAATCACTCAAGTTATATCTTCTCCAGATATCCTATAACAAATAACATTTTTATCATACATGATAAGTGAATAAGAGAGAGAAGAAACATGATAAAAGAATGAGAGAAGAAAAAAAGATGTTTGTTATACACAAATACATATTTATAAGAAAATAATGAAGAAATACTCACAGTAATTACAGTCCTCATTTCTATAATTGACCACTTGGTCATAGCTGGTATTCATAACTACTTTCTTCCACTACTCATTCTGTATTTTCTTTACCCTCAGCAAGTACCTCAACTGGTCATGGTACTTTTCCTGGTAGAATGACCCAAACCTTCCTTCCTGAAGGGTCTGGACCATTAGTAGTTCTACCTAGATCAGGTTGTTATAGTTTTCCCGTGATTTTAATTACAATACATAGTAATACTAAGAGATACCCTAAAGGATCTCTGTTACTTCCATTGTGGAGTAGTACTCCAATTTCTCCTTGGTAGTCAGCATTGGTAACTCCAGCTAGCACAGTAACTCCCATTTTTGTCTGTTGATGCAGTCATGAGAGCTCAAAGTGACAGGACTGTTGTCTTAACTTTCAGTTCAATGAAATCACTGTTTTGTCTTTAGGTGAAAGCATTCTTCCCTTTGGAACTAAGACCTCTAGGCCAGGAGAGCATCAGAATGTGATAACAAAAAACAAAACTTTTTGCTAGTGGATCACTAGGGGTAATAGTGAGTGGTGCCACTCCCATTTCCACTCCTTCATTCCTAGACTCAAATGCTGGCTATGGGAGAAATGGCACCATATATTGGAAGTTGATCCATAGCATATAAATTGTACTGGAGAACCTTGCCTTCACTCTACAAGGTATTTTCATCTGGTTGGCACTCTAACTGGATTTTCAAAATACCATTTCACTATTTTATCAAGCCATCTGCTTCAGCATGGTGGGGAATATAGTAAGACCAGAGAGTTCCATGAGCAGGAGTCATTTCCTCACTTCTTTTGCTGTGAAGTGAATTTTTTAATCAGAAGCAATATTTTGTGGAATGCTATGATAGTGGGTAAAGCATTCTGTAAGTCCACAGATTGTACTTTTGGCAGAAGCACTGTATTCAGAGAAGCTGAACCCATATTTAGAATAAGTGTCTGTTACAGTAAGGACAAAATGGTGCCCCTTTCATAATGGAAACTGTCCAATGTAATCAACCTGCTACCAGGTTGCTGGCTGATTACCTTAGAGAATGGTGTCATAACTCAGTGTTAGTCTTTGCTGCTGGCAGATAGGACAGTGGCAGTAGCCAGGATTGCCTTAGTGAGTGGAAGCCTAGGTTGCTGAGCCCATGCATAACCTTCATCTATCTTACCATGACCACCTTGTTCACAAGCCCATTGAGCAATGACACAGGTGGCTAGGAAAAGATGCTCACTGGTATACATAGAATGGATAATCCTATTTACTTGATTATTATAATCTTCCTTTGCTCACCCTTTAGTGAGCATTCACATGGGACACAAATATCTTCACATTTTTTTTCCCCAAAGAGGTCTATCGACATTCCAAATCTCCTTATCACCATTTTCCAATTATGTACCTTCCAAGTCCTTGTCATTCAGCCAAAACATTGGCCATAGTCCATGAATCACACACCTGGCCATTTCTCCTTCCAAGCAAAGTGAAAAACTAGGTATACTGCTTGAAGTTCTGCTCAATGGCAATGTCCTTCAGGAATGTATTCTTTACCATGTTCCTTCAGGGATATTTATTAGATGATGGAGTACTCTTAAGCATGTCCAACTCTGACTTAGTGGGTCAGATAATACCCAGTTTACAATGAGAAGCTCAGATTGTGGGGTAACACATAGTAACCCCATGTATTAAGTGACCCATGGTTAAGTGTTCAGTCTGTAATAAGGCCTTGTAGTAGTCCAAGAGCCGTTTCTCAAAGAGGGAGTATTCATGGAGATTGGAAGGACTTTGCTCTGAAATGCTAAAGGCCTGCACTGAGTTGGCCAAAGGCTCCAAACAGTGTCCTCTGCCACTAACATTTCCAGCATCATTGGAACTGCTAGATTATGTGGCCCAAGTGGCGGAACAACTTGTACAATAGCCTGCACTTGTTGCTGAGCCTTTCTTTTTTCTGGGCTTCACTCAAAACTAGCAGATATTGGTTTACTTAATAAATGGGCTGAAGTAACCCAAATGAAAATATAGGGCCTCCAAAAACAGAAAAAGGGAGGTAGATGGGGGGTGAGGAGGTGGGGGGGAGTTTAAATCATTTCTTCAAGTAAAAATAATTAATTAATTTAAATAAATAAATAAATAAATATTTTTAAAAATAACAGAAAAGAAAAAGTCCACTAGATATTCTGCTTTTTTTTTTTTTTTTTGGTTTTACATGGAACCAGATGCAAGAATTTACCTTCACTTTAGAAAGGAATCTTTTGACTTGCCCCACAACAGTATTGAACACCTAGAAAAGTCATTGATGTAGAAGGTCCTTGGACTTTTGTCACATTTATTTTCTATCCTGTGATATGCAAATGCCTTACCAAGAAGTCTAGTGTGGTTGCAACATCTTGCTCATGAGGTCTAATCAGCATAATGTAGTCAATGAAATGGACCAGTATGATATCTCGTGGAATGGAAAAGCTATCAGGATTACTGAAAACTAAATTATGACATTCTTTTCCTGGTCTTGCCGACTGCAAGCTAACTGCTTCTAGTGGACCTTATTGATAGGGAACGAGAAAAAGGGCATTTGGTATACCAGGTACCAAAGGATATATTAATTTGCTCTAGCAATGAAACTACATCTAGCATAGTAGCTGCAATTGGAGTCATCACCTGGTTAAGCTTATGCTAATCCACCGCCATTCTCCAAGATCCATTTGTCTTCTGCACAAGCTAAATAAAATAATTGACTGGGACTGTAGTAGGAATCTCCATCCCTGAGTCTTTTGAGACTTTACTTGTGGCACTGATCTCTGCAGTCCTTCCAGGAATGCAGTTTTACTTTTGGTTTACTGTTTTTCTAAGCAGAGGTAGTTCTGTTAGCTTCTACTTGACCTTTCCCACCATAATAGCCCTCACTGCACAGGTCAGAGAAGCAACAGGGGGATTCCGCCAGCTGCTAAGTATATCTGTTCCAATGATGCATTCCAGAACTGAAAAAATAACCACTGTGCCCTGTGCAAAGTGAACCTAAGCACTGATCATCTGACCACCATAACTTACTATTCTGACAGGTGGACCACAGTGATATTTTGAGTCTCTTGGAATTAATGTCAATTTGTAGCCAATTTCCAGTAATCCCCGAAAGATATGATTATTTCCACTTCCCCAACACACAATTACTGTCATAAAAGGCCATAGATTCCTTGAGGAAAATCTTGGGGAAAGATTAATAATATAAGTATTTGGCAATGAACCAACGGCCTTACTCAGGGAATCTGGTGTCCCCTTCATTCATGGGTTTCCAGGTCTATAAACTGGCTCAAGTCTGGGAATTCAGGTGCCATGACTCTTTTCTGATGGTGAAGCTAGACTTCATTCATTTGACTAAGAACTTTTTTGTTTATGTAGATCAAGTAAGAATTTAGTAGACTTTCTTTTTCCCTTCTAGGAACACCATGATCAGTTAGCCAACACCAAAGGTCTATGTGAGTCAGACTATTCTAATTACTGCTTTCATTCTGCTGTCCATTATGGTAACTACTCCCTTGGCCCCCTATCACCAAAGGACCCAATTTCTTCCCTTACATCCTGAGCTATAACATTAAATTCAGAATCTCTGCTTAGTAAGCTAGATCAGTAAAATCATCCTGATCCAACTTTATGTTCCATCATGGTCCCACATTCTTAATATCCATTCCTACATGTGTTCCCATGTTATCTTGGAGTGAAGCACACCGCCTCATTGGTTACACTTTGGATCTCATCTTCAGAGCCTGCTGGGATTTGAGTAGAGTTATAGGTCTGGAAGCAAAGAGGTATAGTAAGGGTTGGGCCCTGAGGAGCCAGAATTGTCATGCACAGTAACTACCACTGGAGAAGCTAGTATAGCTTCCTTAGAAGGGGTTGAAGAGGATACTTGTAACAGAGGTGAGGAGGACTCTTCCACTGGCAAAAAAGGACTCTCAGAATTTAGAGGCTCAATGTCCCCAGCTTCATCAGGGTTCTCCCAATCAATGCCTTTAGTTTAACAGTAGACAACCCTCAAGGCTGGAAGTTTAACTCGCAGTATAATTCATCCAGTCACAGGATGAGATTCTACATTTGATTTTTAGCAATTTCAACCCTGAAAGTAGAGGAGATAAGTCTCTGAGAGCATACATAGAAACTTTCAGGTCATTTATATGATACTTGAGCTGGGAATTTGAATCTCTGAGCTCATCCTTTCTGCATTTTGCCAAGTAATAGTATGAGCAACTAGCCAACCCCATTATATTTGTTAGTTTACCCAAAATGTTCAGAGTATCTTATACACAGCCACTATATCCATGTTTCTTTTAAGTGGTTGATTAGAAGTATCTAATGGAGATATTTTGTATATCTTCATCACCAGATAGTGTTATAAACAATCGATGCTCTTTTTTCCAGCTGGAAATACAGAAGTTAGCATCTTTACATATACTAAAATCATTTTCTGTGCCTATATGTTCTCATAGATGGCCATTTTAGACATAAATTTAGGCATTAGTAAGTGTTTCAAATAACTAGTACACTTGTGGATCTCATTTCAGAAACTATATATTTTATGATAATTCAAACTTGTCATTTTAATTGTTGTTTTCTTTATAAATGACATCATACAAATTAATTCAAATTTTGAATGTAATATAAATAATAGACACCTATCCTATTTCTGAACTTAACATATTTCTATTAAGATGAATTACCCTACATATGCCTTATTTTCATGGTAGTTCTGACCTGACACTGGTAACATATCAAGTAAACTTATCAAGTAAAATTTCTCTTTTGACCAAACATCACTAAAATTCACAGTTATTTTTATATTAATAAATTAATAAATATGCTTGCACCAGTTAAAATGTCTACCATTTAATCTGCATTTTGCCACTTAGAACATTTGTGAGAATAACATAACTTCATACACTTTTAAACAATGAAATCTGTCTCTTAACAATATTTGTCCAGCAAACTTTGGTGCCAACCAGCATTTAAGACTTCTTACATGGCAAGCCCACTTGCATATAGAAGTTAAAATGCCAGGTTGTTGCATTTAATTTCTCCAGGCTTCCTTTCAGCTAGGGCATGGCATGATATAGGTTCTGCCAATGAGATGCAACAGTAGGAACTATCACTTTTCTTTCTGCTGATAAGTAATGACAACTATGGCAGCTCCTTCTGATTTCCAGAGAGAGCAGACGCAGCAATGCTATTGGCAGTATCCAGTGACCTACGTTGGTAGTGCTGGTGGTTTCCACTGTGGCATCTAGTGTTCATATCTAGTTGAAAGGTTGAAAGAGGTTCTGTGTTAATTTTTTAGATGTGGCCTCTGAATACAGTTCAACTTTCCCAAAGTTTCTGTGAGCTACCCAGTATTCATTTAATAAATTACAATTCTACCTTTGTTAACCAAATTCAGTCACAGTACTAAGGCCATTCTACACATGTTAATAGAAATTGTGTAGAAAAAATACCTAAATAAATATGATCATTGTTGATCTTTATTTTGGATAATTTGATTTCTTGTGTGTTTTATGTTGACAGATTTCTATAAGTTTAAACTATGTTTCTTTTGTTGATTTTTTTCTCTGCTACTTTTTAGTGTTATTTCCTTTAAAATTACACAACAAGTACAGGCTTGATTTACATATTATTAAAAATTGAGAATTGGGAATATTGAGTATTTGGTGTTATTTGAAGATACATTGTATTCATATGACATATATGGTTCCTAGAAGTCAAATACTATTCTGGGAAGCAATCTTTTCTTCATGATTAAGTAATTAACTCTACCCTTATTTTTTCTCCTCTCATAACCAATTAGTTGTCAGATCCTGCCTGCCCTGCTTTCATGATGCCACTCAAAAAACCTTATTTCCACTACAACCATCCATTTGAGGGCCCCATTAACTCTTTCTGGAACTTTTATTTAATAAATCTTTCCTCAATCATTTCTGCCTCCAATCTATTCTGAGGCTAATTTAATCTTATAAGAACAGAACTATTGGCAAATAATCTTGATTTCTCACCACTGTCAGTAGGTTGAATATGAAATCTATAGCTCAATATGTGAGACCCCCCATACTAAGGCCTCAGCTCACCTTCTCAAAAGGTTACTCCTGTCCTGATTATACAGAACTAGAGCATGACTGGCTGTTTTTTTCTTAAACAGTGCCTTTATTTTTACATTTGTACATTTTCTTGTCCTCTTATCACTGCACATTACTTCCTTATTTCTGTACACTAAGGTCTCCTCAAATATCTTCTGATTCCCCAACAAAATATATCTTTCCTGTTCTCTGAAATGTCCCAAGAGTTCGCCTAAACCCTACTTCAGGGGTTTATCGCGTATTATATTTTCAACATCAAATTACATATATTTTAATAAATTATCCCTAATGATGTATCTTCTGCAGGGTATATGTATTAGTTTAGATTTACAAGGTATATAATAAGCACTTCTTAAATTTAATCATTGATTATAAGTGTTTGGTGAGTTGCAAGTTACATAATAATCATGAGGAAATGGAAATAAATTTACAATATCTGTCTCTAAGGAGGAATGAAAAATGTCTGAGGCTGGTAATGAGCAGAAGAAAGTCAGGATAAGTGGACTGAAGTGAGAAAGACTAGAAGTGATTGTTATTGCCCAGGATCATTATGACTCTGGCAGTTAAATTTTCTGCAGAAGGGAATGAAGCTTTCACTAGCATCAATGAGCACAATTGTGTGGAACAAATTATCTAGCAAGTAGTAGTGAAGAGCTTCATAGTGGAAGTTGAAATGGCATTATCTTTTGGTGATTAATGATTTTCTTGAAAGTGTATTTTAAGTATTCAATACAAATTGCAATGTGTCTTTATCTATACAAAGCAGGTTTGCAATGCAGTCTGACAAATACATGTTTTGTTTCCATTTAAAAGACAAATATATCAGTAGATTTTCACATATGAAAATATGAGAAATTATCTCAAATTAGGCTTGCCTTCTAAGGGATCTCTGTGTTTCTTTAATGCTGAATTTGGGTGATTGTTTTATTGTAGAAAGCAATTACTCTCCCAAAGGCAGTTTTAAATTTAATGGAACAAGCATTTGGTAATACCATCTGTTGTTATTATGTGCAAATATGTAAGTGCTGCTCTGAAGGACACTAGATGTGGCTCTTAGTCCTGTATACTTACACACTATAAACAATTAGTTTTACTTTATAAAATATCTTTAAGTTTAAAAAATGCCTAATAATTACCAAAATATCTATGCTTTGACCCTTTGCAGTTAGGGTAGAAAAGCTGAAAACTTGTACTTTTTTTTCTAACAAAGAGACAAATTTGTGGGTATTGGTCTCTATGGTTAGAAAAAACCCTCCCTATGATCTTATACATCCTAAGAAGATAGTACATTACGTTGTGTAGGAAAGTCAAATTAGAATAAAAACTAAAAGTGTCCTCTCATGATTAAAAAAATCCATATTTGTACAGATTTGGTAGATATTTTTAAATAATTCTTTTTAAAGAATTTTTGGAAGAATACTTAATTAGAATGCAGTGCCAGGGCAGCTATATGTACAATTGTTTAGGCTGCCAACTATAAATTCATGGACCCCTATATCTTAGAATAGACTATGTAACTTTGCAGTAACAAATGCCCCCTAAATCAAAGTAGATTAGCATAACAAGTTTTTTTTCTGGCTGATGCTGTGTGACTACTTCTGATCAACTGCTCTTCTGCTGCATGTTACCTCATGCCATGTTCTAGGCTGACGATATATCCTCTACTGTGAATTTTTTTGGTTGGGATGAAAGCAGGAAAAGGAAGTATAGTGAAGTATTCCATGCTCCTAAGCTTCCACCCAGAAGTAATAGAAGAACTTTTGCATATAATTGATTTAATATATAAATTAATGTAATTTATATTAAAATATACATCTTAAATTTATATTTAAATTAAATACATATAAAATATAATCGAAATGACTACATTTCACCAAGGCATGGATGTATAATCCTTTCACAAAATAGGGCAAGGAACTTTGGAAAACAATAATATAATCTATCAGGAGGAACACCATTCATATGAATGAAAAATGAGGTTTTCTACTTTGTTTAGACTCTGAATTTTTATGTTTGGAGTCTTCCTATACATTTCTTTAATTTTTTTAAAACCTCTATGTTGAGGTATGGATATTCAGGTTTTTAAAATTTTATTTAAAAATAATTCCTATCCAAATTAGAGAATTGACTTAGACATGTCATTAATTTTGAAGTTCAAAACTCCAAAGATTAATAATGAAACTGGCCAGCTGAAAACTCTCTGTACCTTAAGTTATAAAGTGTCATAAATTATTGCTTTTGTTATCTTTTATGTTACCAGACTTTAAAGAATAGTTCATTGAGATGCTTTCATGAAGAAAAGCCTAAGTTATCTAAGTCATATCAGTATATAATCTGTTTAAAATCAACAATATTATTTATTAATACTTAATTCTAATAGATAATAAGTTTTAAAATCTATCACATATTGAGGCCAGAAGCTCCTTAAAGAGATAGCTCACAACTTTTCATTCATAGTTCCATAGCATCAATTTTAATGTTGCAAAGTTTTTATTTATTTTATTACTACACAAATTAAGATTTTAGAAACTATGGAATTAACAAAAAGTAACTTTAGAGGAGAAAGAGTATAGGGACAAGAAGAAACTTTGAGGAACTATAGATTAAAATAAAGGAATGGTTATAGAACAAGAAGTCTGTACTTTCATACAAGCCAAAGCAGAACCATCAACAAAGAACACTCAGCATTGCCCAATACAATATTGAAGTGGAGAATTGAGAAAGGCATTTGGTAACTTGTTTATGGAAACCTTTAAGAATGTGGTTTTTGTGAACTGGTAGGCATGGAGTCCAGGTTGCAATGAGCTAAGGAGGGTAATGGATACTGGCATGAATATGGTATGTATAAACTGCTCTTTTGAAAGTCAGTTGTAAAACAATGGTTTGATAGAGTGTATAGTGAGTTAAATGTGACATAAGGTTCAAGAAGTGTGAAATATACAGGAGCAAATACTGTATCTTAACTATTTTGTATCTCCTATGGAGCTTTGCAGTTTTGGGTACAGAGAAGTCTCTTAACAAATAACTATTGAATTAATAAATAAGGGAGCAAGACAACCATCTGGAAAGCTATTTACTTTTCCTGTCCAGAATCCTGAAACTCTCATCCTTGCAACTATTTCAGAAATAGATAGTTTAAGCAGAACTATCTAATTGTACTGTCATTCTTACTCATTCTAAAATCTCTGACTACTATTTACACATGGAAGAAACACGAATTGCTGAGACACAACTTTAAGCAAATAAAAATTAGTCATATATTAGACATAGTTTCAAATATTTTTTTATTGGACTGAATTAGATTTATTTTAAAGTGTTGCTTCTGACTTATAAATATTTATTACTGTAGGTCTGAGTGTATCTACTTTGATCATAACATTCCAAAAGTGTTGTGTTCTAAAATAAAAGAATCACTAAAACTTAGAGATGCACTATCTATTGTACTGGCTGCCTGTGAATAAAGAATTATCAATCCACTGCCCTATTGCTCAAATGATCAGTTACATAGCACAACAAAACTATTGAAGTTTTAGAGAATCAATACTATTTACATTTTTATTGAGAAAATAGCATGTTATTCATGACTTTGGGTAACTAATGACATGAAAAGTGATTCTTGATCAATAACAACAAAATTACTACAATTTTCTGTAGAATATGATTTAATATTTTTATATAACTTCCTATATATTATCATTTTATGTTACTTCTTATGCCAAATACTGTATAAATATATTGAGCATGTTTCGAAACATCTTAGAGGTTATGACTAGACCTAGACTTAAGTTTTGAGAAGTTAAATAACCTACTAGTGGTAATAAATGTAGATATTGTCAACTAATGGTTCTTGGTGCCAATTCAGCACCAACAGAAATCACCAATTTAGGATTCGGTGAAGAATGAAACTTTACTCATTGCAAACAGCTCAGTTGTGATGCAGCACAGATGAAAGCACAGATTAATAGTATTACAGTTCAGTTACAAAAAAGCATGGGAGTGGGACAGCCCTGGGAAGAGGTGGCCCTGGGGCAAGACCCCTCCCTGGTTAGACATCTTTGTTCTGCTGCATTCCAGCCTATTCCACTTTGCCTTGCTCCCCTTGCTCCCCTCCTTGGTCCAGGGAGATATATTTGGTGTTTCATCTATAGCTGGTGAAATGCAGTCCTTAGTCTTAGGTGGAAAGTGAAAGTGTGTTCTCTGAGCCAGAGGGGAGCTGACTAATATATAGAGAGAATTTCCTGTCCCTTGTACCTGATTGGTCAGTCCTCATGCACACAAAGATTCCAGATCCTAGAAGTTTGAATAGTCCGAAAGGCACTGTCCTGATTGGTCAGAATCAAACTGCTCTGATTGGTTGGTGAAGATGTTGTTGGTGATATAGCTGTGAGGCTCTTATTCGACAGGAAATCCTCAGTCTTACTGATTAAAATACAATTCCAGAAACTCCTTTATAAGGGCTGGCTCAGATGGCAGGAACACAGTGCAGGCAGGCAGTTTAGTAGGGGAGGCAGGCAGCTCAGCGCAGGCTTTTCTCTAAAGTATAGTTTGAATGACAGGCCCCTGTTTAGAAATGGCTGCTAGGCTCTGCTTTTAAATTTGAGCCCAGTTAGCCACTAGGAACCCTTCTCAATACGTATCTTCTTTCTCAGGGTCCACAATATAAAATATCATAAGTTACTTTTGAAATGTATTAAAACTTAAATGTCAAAAGTGACATGCTATTATTATTGTATTCTGGAAAAACATCTGTAATTTATATTTAATGTTTTAAAGTATTACTTTCAAGATATTTAAACAAACATGAATGTATTAATTTGGAAGGGCTACCATAACAAAAAGTACCTCAGACTGAGTGGTTTAAAAACAGAAATTTAATCACAGTTCTGAAAGCTGAAATTCCAAAATCAAGGAGTCTGCAGATTTGGTTCTTCCAAATCCCCTTTCCTTCCTTTCAAGGATTACCTCCTTACTGTGTCCTCACATGCCCTTTCCTCTGTGTGCACCTCTGTGTCTCTCTGTATGTCCTAATGTACTCTTCTCATAAAGACATCAGTCAGATTGGATTAGGGTCCTCTATAAGGGTCTCATTTTAATTTAATCACATCTTTAGAGTTCTTGTCTCCAAAAATAGTTACATTCTGAGGTATTGGGAGTTAGGGCTTCAACATATGAATTTTTGAGGAACACAAAACCGGTTTATAAAAATGAGCTAAAGTATTGGTAGAAATTTCTATTCATCCAAAAAATTTCCCAAGATTCAGACAAATGTGGAAAAACGTTATGAAGTACATGCCTATATAGTAAGTCCCTTTTGAACAATAAACAGAGAGGCAACTACAGTGTAGTGAATTAAAGATTAGATTGTAACCATCTGGAGAGTAGTCCTAAAATATGCCAGGATATCAAGGGGGGTGATTTTGAACTATTGTCAATAGTATTCACATACTGGTTTACTCTTCCTAAAATGCCAAATAGGAAAGCTAGATTTTTGGCATGGACACCAAATCTATTTAAGCAACCTGCAACTTTCTCTCTTGAGTGTCACCACTATTTAGGTGGATTCATTGCATAGTGGCTATTCCAGAATAGGCATAGCTGGGCCACTTAGAGCCCATCTTCCTTGACCTGAAATTTGGAATGGGATAGCCAATATTTGTTGAAGATGAGTCACGCTCGTGGCCATACCCCAGAGAAAAGGCCCACAAATCTCTGCTATAAATGTCTCCAAAGAGGTGCCCTGGCTCTTGCCTTTCTGAATAGAGCAGTTTCCATAATTTTTTTAAAAATTGCACACTACATTTATTTCTTTCATTTTACTAGTTTGGCGTATATAGCCTAAAACCAAAATAACTTTAATTTTTCTAATATTTTAAAATTTTCCTGAAACAAATTATTGTTTCCCACTGAAATTTCCTCTAAGTATTAACTTTTCTCAAAAAAGTTATAATTCCTCATTATAGATTTACTTACCTAAAGGGGAATGGTATTGAAAATAAATTTTAAAAATACAAAGAATGATGAATTTTATATTGATAATTTTAATGAACTTATTACCAATTGGCTATCTAGAAACTACATTTTTTATAGTTCACATATCATGGTTTCTCTACTGAGACATAAACAGTATTTTGCCATTATAGAGAATTAATGAAGTTGAGTGAACCTGAATCTTAGTCTTGCTGGAAACATCAATAAATCAGTCTAGTTTCAACCAGCCCTGGTGATTTTATACAGAAGAAAATGGCTCCAGGAAGTCCATTCCAGAAGAAAATATCTTTAAGAGATTTTATATAGTCTTCACTGATATTTATAAAAAATATGACTATGACTTCCCATATAGTTTTATGTGAGAAAAGACTGCAGATCTAATTCAGTATGTTTTAAATAAGGAAGCTTGAATAATGTGAATGTGAACATAAGATCACAACCTTTGTTTTGCTGATATATGGGTGGCTGCTGGGAACCTATAGTCAGAAAAAGTAAAGACAAAAATTTATAATAAAAATGTTTAAACATGGCTAATTTCCACATTAGTTTCTTATAAAAGAAGAACATATTTTTTTATCGGATTTATTTGATATTTTTCTTCATGAAGATTTTTACATAGTTTTCAATATTATTTGAAAATGCTTATTTTAAGGCTCAACTGAAAGTGATAGTGTTCATCTCATTTAATTGTTTAGCTTAATTTTGCTTAACATTTGGCAGGTGAAATTCATAAAGAGTTTTCAAATAATTTAATTTTTACATGTGACCCAAATAGTATGTTATTCTTATATTCAGATGAGAAGGTGTAACCCAGTAGCATCAATGTAATTTTCCAAATATTAGCATACTTTCTTACTAAGATTCAGTAAAAGTCCCATAATATTCTATAACCTTTGAAAAATATTGGTATCAACAGAAATCAAATAAATTCAAATTAAAGCAATGATATACAATTTTAAATTGCAAAGTATTAAGTAATTTAAAATGTTAATACTCAGGATTGAATGGAAGAAAACCATTTCTTCCATATAAAACTATTGAAATCATAGTACCTTTCTGCTAGCAATTTAGTAATATATTGAAACAATGTAATTGCTTACCATTACTCAATATTCTCATTATGAATTTATCATAAAAAACAAATAAAGCAGGAAAAACCACAAATATATGGAGATTAAACAATATGCTGCTAAAGAACAACTGGGTTAAAGAAGAAATAATAAACAAAGATATATATAGAGAGAATGAAACCTATATATATAGAATGAAAATACAACTTCCCCAATATTTTTCATATTATTACAGGCCTATCTCAAGAAACAAGAAAAATCTTGAATAAACAGCCTAATATTACATCTTAAAGAACTAAGAAAAGAACAACAAATGAAGCCCAAAGTCAGCAGAAGGAAGGAAATAATAAAAAAGCAGAATTAAATGAAATTAAGAACAAAGAAATGATAGAAAAAAATTAATGCAACAAGGAGCTGAATCCAACATATTAGTCTCAGATGTACAACATAATGATTTGATATTGTACTAACTGCAAAATGATCACCACGATAAGTCCAGTTAACATCTGTCACCATATATGGTTACAATAAATTTTCTTGTGATGGTAAGTCTGAAGTTCCACTCTCCTATCAAGGTTTATTTTAAAGCCAAGGCAATTAATGCAATGTGGTATCTTTTGAAAAGTAAGGGATTGTTCTTGTTTCAATCTGCTATTACCATGGCCCATGGTTTTGCCTTCTGGAATGTCCTTCCTTCTCCAGAGTGTTTCTTAGCCATATTTGCAAGCAGATACTTGAAATATTCTTCCTCAGGAGCTAAGCAGACCTCCCAGCCTGCTCTTTATTTATAGAATTTTGGACCCAATGACTGTTCTGAGGTTTTTAGCTCTTGTAATCCAAATTGGTAGCTTTCGTAGGAATATAGCTCACAACTTCAACTCTAATCCATCCCATGTACTAAACTCATAAATCTTTTTAAGATAATGCCTTTCTCTCAACTTCATTGCCAGTACCTAGATTTTATTAGGCTTCTTAGAAAGCCATGCCTGTAGATCTTTACCTTGAGCCATTTTGTCCAACTAAAATGACTAACTGGGTGCCAAATTAATGAGCTAAGATGTTTTACTAAAATATGTGTTAGCCTAGCCTTTGTGTTAATTTATCAGCTTTGACACTTAAAACATTTCTCATAAATGAAGGTAAGAAGCAGTTGATTGTTTAAATTCTAGAAGATATGAACCTTGCAAAACATCCTCTTTTTTTTTTTTTTGCGAGCTCATATTTTTTTGTAATTTTGACAAATACAGCCAACAGCATTTACAATACACATTACTTGCAGCTTTCATCAAAAACTGCAAGCTTTTTTGGGTGTTATCAATTTATCAAATGTTTTACCACTTAAATATTGGTCACCTTCTCCATTTCAACAACTGTCCTCTAGCCTAGTCCGGTAGACAATACACATTTTAGAGTTCTTTTGGTTATATTTTCATAACTAATTTATGTAATATGTCTTCTATCTTAACTAGATTATTTTGTGATAACAAATGACCCAAATTTTCACTGGTGGTTTAAAACAACAAAGTTTTACCTCTTGTTTACATTTTTACTTCAGCTGTGGGTGTTAGCCCTATAGTTCTTCAATTTAGAATACAGGTTAAAGGAATAGCCCTTTTCTGGGTTTTGTTCTGAGGCACAGGCAAAAGATAAATGGTAGAATCATGTGAGGGCTCTTGAAGCTTCTACTTAGAAATAGTATATATGATTTCTGTCCCCATTACATTGGCAAGATACAGGATAAAGCCTAATGTCAGTGGGTGGGTAGGGGGCAGTGGTGCAACCCTCTTATTGTTAGAACAATAAATGATTAAAAATAATTATACCATCTTCTGCACTTTCCCTAGAAATCATGAGAATGTATATTGAAACAAGAGTGAGATACCATTTCATACCTATCTGATTGGCAAAAATCTAAAATGTTGATTATGCCGAATATATATGAAGATATGGGAAAATAAGAACTCTCATCTACTGCTCTTGAAACTATAAATTAGTTTAATCACTTTCCAGTAAAATATGGTAATATCTAGTAAAGATGAAGAGAATGTAGTCTACGATACAGAAATTTTATATTTTTCCAATAAAATTTTTCTACATGTAAACCTGAGAGCATGTGCAAAGACGTTTATCACAAGATTATTTTTTAAAGCAAATAATTTTAAGTAACAAATAATCAGCAATATAGAAATGGATAAATCATGGCATTTTCTTATAATGGGATGCTAAACATCAATTGCAATGAATAAACTACATCTACATATATCAGCATGGATAATTTTTAAGAACATTGTTAGGAAAAAAACACATTCAGTGGTAATAATTACTGCCGCCATGACATTATTATAATGTATTATGCTGAAGATCATGCTGGAAATTATTCTATAGAATATCTATAAAATCTATAAGTATGTAAAGATAACATAATCAAAGACAACTTTTATCTGTAAAAATAAATAATAGTATCTGTCTTTTCAGACTTGTATGAACACTCTGTGTGAGATGCATGTTCTAATCTTGTTCTCATGTTTTCTCCAGCTGGATTAAACTCCAGTTCTTCATACTGGTAACTGTCTTGGAAACATCTTCTTTATGTGCCACCTTTACTTCCTTATCTCATTTTCCCCCAGGCCCTGTTAGGGCTCCTTCACTTTCCAAATAAACAACATATACTGGATTCTTGTTTAAGAGTCAACATCTGAAAGAACTCAATTAAGAAAAGAAGGCTGCCTTTTTATTCTAACTCAGCTTCTTAGAACAATTTATAGAGGATTCGATTGCTGTCCAAAGTGAAATGAGGGTATTCTTCAGTTAAAACACATTCTGAAGGTACCCTAGTGTCTGAAAACATTGCTGGAGCTGTAGGGACCCATATCAAAAAAATCTGCCTCTGTTTAAATTCCCCTGGTGCTGTCATTTATATCTGACATACCTTTGATTCTGGGTTCAGCTTAGTTGCTATTTCTCATCTGCTATTTTAACTTCTAGCTTCTGAATTCTAGCCCATAATTACAGAACACTGTACTCCTGGCTCTACTGTTGTCAAGTCTGCACAAGATATGACATAAATAGCACTCTGATTGCTCAGCAGCATCATAGAGGACCTAAGGGGATAAGATGAAACTAGTGAGCACTTTGTTTTGGCCCTTTTAATTCTTGAAATTTTCATTTGGCTGAAGGAAACAAAGCCAAAGTTTATATAGGAATAAAACCAAAAGTTAAAAGAACAGAGATTTTCTTACTATTTTTTCTTTCCTTTGCCCAGTGATATTCTTGAAATAAAGCCACTTATAATAAAAAGTCATTAAAGCAAAGACTTAACATTGGAAGTGCCAGTGTTTGAATGTTTTATTTAAGAGTGAAATCAATATGGCTCGATAGTTGACATTTATGTATGTATAATCTTCCCCTTGGATGATGACTGTGCTTCAGCCTGCTCTGCTCTCTCCACTCAATTGCAGTTGTCCAGAGTCCACTAGCCAAACAGAACACCCAGAGCCCTGAGGCAATGGTGTTGTTGGGACAGACACATATAAGGAAAGGAGAATGTTAGAAGAAAGAGTTCTTTCAGTTCTTCTTTCATGGTACCCAATGGCAAGGATATTGTCTGAAAAGAATAGCATAGTAATTATTTTGGTTTTGATTATTTTAAACCCTTGATGAGCAAAGTCTAGAAGCTATCTTTTCATACAATGAGATATAAAGAGGATGAGGGTTAAATTAAGGAAGGCACATTATCTGGGTATTATTTTCCTTAATTTTATTCATAAAAGCAGGAATGGGCTTATGACACACATGACACACATGACACACATGTTATGTCATGGCTTATGACATGACACACATGTCATGTCATGGTTGTTGTCAGTCCTGGCTATATGTTAGAATCGCCCTGGGAACATTATGGATACCCACTCTCACCTTCTGCCTGGAGATTCTGGTTTAATTAACCCGGCTTATGACTAAGGCATCAGTAGTTTCCAAAATTTCTTAGGCTTTTCAATTTGTTCCTGAAATTTCATTTAGAGCCAGACAATTTAAGTTCTAATCCTGGCTTTGCAAATTTAGGCAGTCTTAATATCTGTGGAATTATATTAGTTCTTTAAACAACTAATGTTTAATTTCAGACATTGATATATACTTTAAAATGTAAAAATATAATTGTAATTCTGATAATTGTCTCTGATATCAAAGAATTCATTAGCTAGTGTGGAGAGCTGAAGATGACCACAAATTAACTTTGATACAGAGATTAATTGATACAAATAAATCACAGAGAACAACAATAGCAAGCAATTGTCTTTTAAATAGAAAAGTCTCAATCTCATAAGCAAACTATGGTTTTAGCTCAACCTCAGATAGGGGTATTCCGCGTAAAAGAGCAGCATTTTCCAAGACTCTGAGAGTACAGAGCATGTTTGGAGAACAAAAAGTAGTTTAGTGTGGGTATGTTAATTGAAACAATAGGCACAAAGTTTGAAGACTTCCTAGGATCAGACTATGAAGGGTCTTAAATACTAGGGATTCATTCAAGTATAAGAGGAATTAGAGAAATAAATATATTGTGTAAAAAGTGTTGTGTTTTACATTTTAAGCAGTATTATCCAGTTGTCCTTTAGGATTCTACCTGGGTCAGTGCTGCAGAGAGGTTTTAATTAGCAAAACCAGGAATCACACTCAGATATGAAAGCAGAATCCATGAGATCTTAAACATCACATGGTACTGCCTCAGGCTTCTCATGTATATTGCAATGAGATAAAGCCTTCCTACCTTATAAATTGACTGTGATTGATTGAATGAGATAGTGTATGTATGATGTTGCTCCACATGTGTGATACATATTAAATGCTTAGTAAATTATATAGTTCTGTGCAATGGTTCTTTCAGTCTGGCAGCCTCTGTACTTGTGTTCCCTCCAGCAATGCTAGCTTGCACACTCAGCGTTTTTACCTGTACTGCTTAGTTACACACTGACTGACAGTCTCCATTACCCAGATTCTTAGTATAATTTCTCAGTTCTCTCATCCAATTTAATTCATAGACATTTACTGAAAGCTTACTAGTCTTCAGCAGACTATGTACGAGGCCCTATGTTAGGAGTAAGAGGAAACAAAGATGAATATGGCATACTGTCTGAACTCTAAGTGTCTGCACTCTTAAGAGTCTACAATCCAGTGATTGAAATAGACATATTCATAAATACCTAATGCCAACATGAGTGTGGATATGGCTTTGATTTCTTGATGGAGGTAGATACAGAAAAGATGTGAAAAATATTATCATTCTATGCAGTTTATTTTTTAATTAGGCCTAAGTATGATGACTGGTTTAAGCTGGAAACATTTGACGAAAAGTCTAAGGTACTTTGGTTTGGAAATTGCACATGAATGATAATCAAATATCATCTTAGAAAATAGAGAAAAATATGTATCATTTTTCAGTTTGTGAATTTTATTTATTTTTCAATAACCAAGCAAACAAAGCTAATTTTCAATTGGATAGTTGTACTGCATTTCAATGTGAGTTTGTCCAAAAAATATCAAGATATATTTTATTGAATTAGGTAAATGAAACTTTTGTATCCTCCAATAAATTATCAAGCAGTAATCCTTGTCTGTTTTTCTAAAGTCTCAATTCAAATCTCTGAAGTAGTTTATTCACTAAATGTATCTATAAAAATGGCAACACTGAAAAGTTGACACAGGGAGTCTTTGGATTAGCATATTTTTGTTTCTTCAGTCTTAAATGCTTTATTAAATATTTAGGTTCTTTTTCATAGATATGGTCAAAATGAAAAATTTAAAGTTACCTAAAGCCTAAAATCTATTAACAGTTTTTACAAAAATTTGAATTCTTAATTAGGGTACTTTTATCTTTCAGATAATTTATGCAAGTCATCCAATTCACATTACCTTATCTCCTAGATAAAATAAAACATATAACCAGTGGGACATTATTTATAACTAAAGAAAAGTTAACATGTCTAAAAATATGGTTACTTAATCTGGAAATACACTTGAAGGGAAACCATCAGAAAGCAAATATTTAGTTATTTTCAGTCATTCAGTCATTTACAAATTAAAGGGGCAGAAATATCTCTTTTTTATATAACATTAAGCTATTGTAATTAGACCACTTGCATCTTTCATCACATTGCACTCTCAGCATTCTTATCTATAAGGCGATAATATTGAGTAAAGCTAAATTTGGCTCCCAATCTTAATTAAGAAAGTGCTGTAATGTACAGCAGTACATAGCCTTCATATTTTCTAATACCCAGTACCCAGTGAAGACAAAAATTCCTCACTGCCTGAATTAATACTGGTACACAGGTACATAAGGATCAGAATCTTCATTGCTAGCTCATAATTCTTGATTGCTTGTTATTGGCAAGGTACTCTTAATGAGGTACTCTAATGGGTATACACATAACCAAACATGCTGACAGTATTGCTTTTACATCTGAGGGTTCCACTGGAGCAAAAGAAGAAGTCTCAAGTAAGTGATAGAGAAAATTGCATTTTATGAAGAAAAATTACTGAAAGGCTAGAAGCATATGAATATTACTCTCAGATGCAACTCTTGTATATACTCTTCATGCAAGAAACTTTTTTATGATACTAAAAAAATAGGCTTTCTTTCTCTGAACAAAGATTGTGTTTATTTTAGAACGAAGAGAGAACTGTTGAAATTGAAAACACTCTGAAGAAATTTAAGGTCCAAACTCCAGTAGGAGTATGCGTAGGGTATGTTGGATAAAGAATGTTAAGGAATATATCTTCTCTAGTAGGTAGTGATAACAATTTACTGGTAATTGAACTGGAAGATAGTTGAAACTATGTTGACCCTAAGAGTTATATCACTTAATCAACAAATACTAAGTAAACTCCTATTGCCAAGTTCTATTCTAGGCACAAAGGATAAGTCATAAACAAGAATGATGTTTCCTTGAGAATAGCCATAAAAAAATAAACTAATAAGTGAACAAAATAAATTCAAATTATGTTAATGTTATACAGAAAATAAGAACATGTTGATATGATAGAGAGAGACTGGTTAGAAGATCAATCCTATAGTGTAAATATCTTTAGTGTATTATTCTAGAAGAAGCAAGAAGGCCAGTATGACTGAAACAAAATGAGAGTGGAAGAGAGGGATTGGAGAAGTAGGCAGGGGTCAGATCTTCCCTTTAGGCTATATAAGGAATTTTGATTTTATTCCGAATGAAGTTCTAGCAATTAGAGAGTTTAAACAGTAAAGATACTTTGCTCTGGAGTGTCCATTCCTAAATGCTGCCTTACAATTTTAAAAGATCACTCTGACTATAGTGTCAAAACTATATTGTAAGGTAGTTGGTGCAAAAGTGAAAAGATTCATTGGAATAATTCAGGCAAAATATGATAGTAATATGGACTTGGGTGTTAGCAGTGGATATAGAGATAAAGGGATAGATTTAACATCTCTTTTGGAATTAGAGTAACAGGAATTGATATAGTTATTTGCCTATTGGAGACAAAGCTAGGAGACTACATAAGACTTTTGATGTTTATACAGATTGTAAGAGTGGGGAAGTTGTCACAAAATAAAGTATCATACCTTTTTGATCAAAATCATAGTGTCTCTGCTCCAGAAAGGAGCTCTGATTATGATACTGCAAGGAAGGAAAGAGATTAGAGAAAGGTCTAGAAAAAGCTAATGAAACATTTAAGGGGTAGAGATCTGTCTAATGATTGCAGTGTGGAGGGAAAATGCCTGCCCAGGGAGTCAGAAGGATTAAGTTCTTAGTCCAGCTCTGTTACTATACCAAAGTGTAATTCTGGAAATGTGCTTTATCTTTCTAAAGTTCTGTCTCTTTTGTAAATGCCTTTTATTTCTTCTTTTTGTGAAAATGATGGGTGAGAGATACATGATAAAAGCGTGGACAATTGTGTTCTAAACAGATTTTTTCACTAAACAACAGTATTTTAAACCTTGGAAGCAGTCTAGAGCTTTGAAAAGAGTAAAATTTATCCATATGGAAGGCAACAACACTTTCATTTATTTAAGAAATAGTGAAATCATGAAATATTTACCTTATGTATTGAATAGCTGTTCATTCTCCAAATAGTAATTGATTCTTTATATGTTATAAAGATATAAAGATCCTTTACATGGTTAGATAAAGTCATGTATAAGGAAATTATTACATAGTATTAGTCATATTCCAGAAACTAAGTGCTTTAGAAATATTAACTCAATTAATACTCAAGGTATCCCTACAAGATAAGTGCTGTTTTTAAAACTATTACATATATGAGAAAATGAAACAGAGAAATTAACTTTCCTAAAGTTAACAAAGTTAGTAAGTGGATGGGTCAAGATTTGAATGCAGGGTATGTGCCGCTAGGGTCTCTGCCCCTAAATACTATATTATATCTGAGATTATTAAAAAGAAGCCTATATTTTTTCTTTAAAAGTTTAACATAGAGAAGCAGTTCTTAGATCCCTATGATAAGTTATTCTCCATCAGAAAAAATGAAGAGAATTCCATAGAAAGGAATTGTGAAGAAATAAATGGAGGATTTATGAACCAAAGATGTTTTATGCACACAGCAGAATTGATTGAATAAAATAAGCATGCAAAATATGTTTGTTAAGTGGATTCATGCTAGAATAAGTTTTAGTGGATTCACTTACAACAGCCATATTTTTCCCTTCTAATCTTTAAGGTGAGTTGATTAGAGTGATTTAGAAGACATGATCTTCGCAGACATAAGAGGGGAAAAAGGGAAATAGTTGTTGGCTGTTGTAGAGCTACCAGGTTTACATTTTCTTAAAAGTACACATAAAAATTGGGCTGTTTACATGCATGTAACTTTGTTGTTAATCTTGGACTAACATCAATCAACAAACTAGGTTACACAAAATTAAATTCACTTGTCTCAATCAAGAACTTTTATTCTAATGAGTTGGAAGATGTGGAAAGATTTTTTTTTCTCCTAGATTATCTTTCTGCCACAAAGCAAACCTAATCCATTGTTTTTTGATTTGATTTCATTTGGTTTGATTTTCTGTGAGGGAATATAGAAGTTAAAAATATCAAATATCAATAGTTGGATAAAATTAAACATTGCAAATGTTAAACATAAATTTGTTATTCTAAAGTGATTTTTTATTATGTAAGCTAGAATATATTTTACTAATTGTTGGGAGCCATTCTTGCTGAATGCCCGATGAACAGGGTTAAAGTTGCCTGCAAGCTAGAAGTTTGCAGAGCAGGTGGGCTCTGTACTGAAGGAGGAAGTTTGGCTTAATGTAAACAGTTGAATGTTCCTTGCCCCAAGGAATAAGAGACAGAAAACAGGAACAAGGAGGTTTTGAGAGAACTTATGTAAATGTCAGCAATTGTTAGAATATTTGTGGGTTCTGCTTCCCATGCATTTCCAAGTGTATAAATATACTGTTCTTAATAAACTCGGGGTGCAGTATTTACTGTTAGCACTCTCTATCTTTTGTCTCTCTTTCTTTTTTCTTTCTTTTCTCAATCCTCACTCCCCCTCTTGGGAACTGTTAGATCTTAGCCAGCGGGCTCTGGCAACTAATTATAGTTACAGTATCATACTATGCATTTTAAATTCTATTTATTGGGAAATGACAATTTATTTATGATTATACATGGCTTGGATACAGTCGTGTACTGCTTAAGGATGGGGATATGTCCTGAGAAATGTGTTCTTAGGTGATTTTGTTGTGCAAACATAGAGTATACTTACACAGACCTAGATAATATAGACTACTACACACTTAAGCTACATAAAATAGCCTGTTGCTCCTAGTCTACAGGCCTATACAGTATGTTACTATAAAAAAATTCAATCAAGCACAAGCACAATAATGTAATCAAGAGATACAGTAATCATGAGATGTATGAGGCTGCTGCTGGTGTAACAGGGCATATGGTTTTCAGAAAACATTTTTTTATTAGTAGAAACAATATACTCTAAAATAATGATAAAATGTACACCTTAGTAAATACATAAACAGCAACGTAGTTGTTTATTATTGTTATCAAGTATTATGTACTAAACAGAATTGTATGTGCTATACTTTTATATGATTGGCAGAACAGTAAGTTTGTTTACAACAGCATCACCATAAACATGTAAATAATGCTTTGCGTTATGATGTAGGACAACTAAGACCTCTCTAGCTGGTAGAAATTTTTCAGCTCCATTATGGTCTTATGGGACCACTATTGTATATGCAGTCCATTGACCAAATCATCATTAGTTATGTAACACATGACTGTATTTGGTTAACCATCACAGGTGTTTGCTTGAGTAGTTTGGGTACAGGAGAATTTTTTTCTTGGCATTGTGAATTTTTGTGGGCAGACTGACCTTAAAACTTATGGACCTAGCTTTTAATGAGCTAGGCACCAGCTAAATGCATTATGGACCTAGCTTTTATCCATTCTTTATAATGAGCTAAGCACCAGCTAAATACATTGACTAAATTATCTTGTGCATCATCCCAACAGGTAGGTCTGTTCTTATCTCCACTTAAGAGGTGAGTAAATTCAGACCTGCAATATATTTCAATCAATGGGTTTTGAATATAAGATTTCTGTGTCAGAAGCTCCAAATTTGATCTGCAATGATATAGTGAACGTCATTGACTTAATTTAAGTATATTAAATATATTTAATAAGTATGTTTAAACCGCATTTAATCTATACCTTGTTCTTTGTCTAAACTATTTTTAAAATCATTTCTCTTCACAATCCCACGTTTTCCTCTTTTCAGCATGGCCATTCTTATTTAGTTGTTAAATATTTTTTCTCAGGATCAATGCCTTGGTCTCCCACCTGATCTCGCTTCTTGTCTCGTACCTCTTCAATAGTACTGGGGTGAGGCTGCAAATACAGATGAAGCTTCCCTCGCCTGTTGCCTGTCACTCACATCCTGCTGTGCAGCCTGGTTCCTAACAGGCCACGGACCAGTACCCAGTACCGACCTGTGGCCAGTGGGTTGGAGACCTCTGCTTTAAGCTGTCTAATTAGACTCTTAGTAACATTTTCTCATTAACTATTCTATATTTCTCTTCTTTCCACTGTCAACTCTTCATTTTATACATGTTGGTTTCCACTCCGTGTTTAGGAACTTGTGATACTCATTTTCATTTTAACACCTTTTTCCCCCCCTCATTCTTCCCATTCTACCTCTCCATAGAAAAAAATCCAGTTAAAATGCCACATCTCTAGGTTGATTTTAGCTATTCCATCTCCTATTAATGTTTCTTCTTGAAACTCCACGCATTTATTGTCTGTATCATTCATGAGGTATTTAATTACATAATGTCTCATATTATCATGACTCTTGAGGAGTATACGCATTACCCCTTCAGAGGCTGAGTCCCATGTTATATGTACCCCTGATTTCTCTATTATATGCTGAGTCAGTAGCATATAATAGAGAAACATTTACCAAAGTTGTTCCACTTGACAATAATCAAAGGTAATTGTACTTGAAAATACAGTATCAGCTAAATGGTTTTTGCAATAGCACAATTATTTTTAGATTAAGTTTCCCATTTGTAAAGATGTATAAAAGGAAAATTACATATGCATTCAAATTAAGATATGCAGTCAAACATGAGACTGAATATATTTGTCAATATAACAATTTGAGACAAAAGTTCTAAAATTACAGGCTTCAAAATAAAAGCATGAGATACAATTTAGGATTAATTTTCTAAGTAGTTAGTGCTTGAATATGAAATTTCTTTGCTAGCAGATATAGAAAAATGTTATGTCAATTCTAGGTGTCTTTTTTAAGTGTTCCTGCAAAAAATACTTAAAGCTATATCAGAATATTTATAATATAGTAATGTTAACTGAATATAAAATTTTTGGTTTTATAAGCCAAAGACTATCCAAGACCACTAATTTGTTTTGTTATTCTTTTAACAAATATTTATTGAGCAACTGATATGTACTAAGCACTGTGTTAGAGTATGAGAATTTTAATACAAAGATACTTTCTTCACACAAATGCTCACACACTGTTGTAGTGGTCATGGAATCAAACCATTGCAAAACTATCAAATACCTGCTATAATGGAGATGTGTGCAGTGCACACTTGAATCAGAAATGAGAGAGAAACAAATTGGTGTATGTTGATAATGCAATTGTTTTGGACCAGTAGCATATTTTACCTTGTTATCTAGAGTACATCCAATTTAAGGAAATCTGATACATAAATGTATAAAACAGATTACAAAGAAAGGTCTGCTAAGAATTTCTGTACTGTATTTAAAATATTTACACATACCTATACAAAATATTTATACAAAAATTTATACAAAAGAAATCCATAAAATGTGTATGTACACAGCATCTGATTGATGGGATTTATAATTCTATAATAGAAAACTGTCTCTATGGTTCCATATTTTTCAGTAGAAACAGTTATGGGTTCATGAAATGCTGTAACTGGTTTTACAGAAGAATTCCTACTTGCCATGAAAAGTGGATTATTTGAACACCAGCTTACAGATGATCTGCCTGGATGTAAAATAGTCAGTGGAAGATTTAGGCTCAGGCCAACGGTGTAATAGTTCTACAGGTGTGGAAGTAGATATGAGCCAAATCAAGAGACTATATTCTGATTAGACACATCACATATGTAAAACCTGCACAACCTAGTTTCTGCTGATTATGGAGCCATGTAGAGCTATTGCAAGCAATACATTAGGCATTTTGAAACTTATGTATATGCTATTGCTGTGTACAACATTTCACCCTTGAATGTGCCCTTGTGATACATGAGAATCTCATATCCAAACCATGGTGGATCAATATAGGCACTATACTTGTATTGAATCAAAAATGTTGTTTAAGTTTACTTCACTATTTATAGAATATTCCAATGAAATGTAAAAGAAGGTTTTAGAAAGCTATTTTAAAATATTAATAGATAGATGGTAAATAAACTGTTTAGTAACAACACGAGTTGTTATTCAACGTACAAATATTAATTGTGATGCTGAAGATAAAGTAAAACTCAAAGTATATATTCAAGTACTACAGTTTAACTGTAAAATAGTGAGCTCTTTATGGTGGAAATGCATAGGAAACATTCATTCACATTTTAACCATGATATAAGTAATCATTTCAAGCTTCTGTGGAAAAATAGGAAGAAATATTATCTGAATATCTATGAGGAAGATCGGTTCAATGAAAAGTTAAGAAAAGTTAAGTAATAATATAGCATTTTGTTTTTACAATTCTTAAGAAAAGCAGATGGTGAATATTTTGCTAAGGTTTATTCTGTAATATTCTCACATAATTTTGACTACTAAGTATATTAAATATGTATGTAGGTAATCCGTACAGCTTATATTTAAGCCTCTGCTGTGTCTGTAGTATTGTCCCAGTCTAATGGCATATACAGAAACCTTATTTTAAGTAATTTGCAATGTAGTTGAAAAGACATGCCTTTTTATATGAAATAAGAAATAGCAGATGTCAAAAGGCAGAATGCAGATGATAATTGCAATGTTAGGTTACAGGGGAAGAAATAAATATGCATAAGTATTGCTAGAGATATCTTCATATATTTAGCATATTTCCATATATATGTGTGTGCATGTTTGTGCATATGTATAGATATTCGTATAACAACAAAGTATCAACGCAAAGTGTGGGCTGAAGAATCAGAAAGACATGGTTTTATATACTAGCATATTCACATATTATCTCTGTGACCTTGAACAACTATTAGAGCCTTCATCTCCTCATTTGTGAAATGAAGATATTAATACCTAAATCATTGATTTTGTAAGACTGAAATGGAATAATATTTGATAAACACCAATTTGTAGTAAACAACAAATAGTAATTATGTCAATTATTAACATGCTTAGTAATTATAAAAAGAAAATGTATGTTTCTCTTGTTTTAAAAATTTTATAGTATATAATTCAATAATTTTTACATTAGTTTTCTGCACAATTCAGCTACAGAAATGCCACACATGACAGCCGGACATTCACAATTGTCAGATTGAAGAATGGATTGTAAATTTGTTGCTAAGCTAGCAGAAGATATGGTTGTCAAACTTTACTGAGATGTCAGAGTGCATGAGACTTTGAACAGTGATGAGTGAGTTTGGTCAAAATGTTCAAATCATGCATGCAAACTATTTTATGATGACTTGATTCTTCACTTCTAGGTTGAAAAATAAAATGTCTTGCCACTTTGTGAAATGAAGTGTTCACATAAAGCAATTTTTATGATGAATACATTTTTTATTTCTAATGGTCTGAATAAAGTTACAATTGTTTTGCTTTTTACAGAAAAGAAAAGTATCCAATAGAACATAAAATCATTAGTTAAAACCATATTTGTTCATTAAAATCTCACAAAAGATTTAACTATTTAACTACTATAGTAGTTATTAATAATCCAAATACATCATCAATTATTCTTTAAAAGTTGTGGTTCACTTCTTTATTGCTCTAGATTACAAAGTAGTCATGCTGTTCCAAAAACAATGGAGAATTCAGATTATGAATTAGAATGAACATAGGCCTTTATTTTTGGCTCTCCTATATACAACTTTGAGCAAGATTTTCAAGTACTCAGTGCTACATAAGAAAATGCCACCTAACCCCCCAAAATAAAATAGTGACTTAGAAAAACAATAATCTATTTTGCTTATAAATCAGTAATTTGGGCAAGATTCAGCAAAGACAGCTCGTTTACTTTATAGAGCATCAGCTGGGGTGACTCCACTGGGGCCTGGAGGATCTACATTCCAGGTAGTTTACTCACCTAGCTGGCAGAAGGTGCTGTCTATCAGCAGGAACCTCATCCAAAGCTATGCCAAGGGCCTAAGTCCTCTACCTAAGTTTCTCCATGGCTGCCTGGCCTTCCTCTGGGCATGGTTGCTGGTTTCTAAAACTAAGCATCCCAGAAGAAACAGGCAGCAGCTCTATCACATTTTATGTTCTATACTAGGAAGTCACATAGACCCACTGTGGTCACAAGTATGCCAAGATTCAAGAGGAGGGAAAATAAACCTGATTCTTTATGGAAAGAGTATCCATGAGACATTTTCAGAAGTGTATGTAGGGTGAGAGATATTGTTTTTTTATTATTATTAAGTTTATTGGGATGACATTGTTTAATAAAATGTTTATTAGAATAACTAAAAAATTGTATTCAAAGTGCCATGCAGTTTCTGGCTCATTGTGATTATTCAGTGTTTTTAAGTGGTTTTGCTGTAGATATTTATTTTTTAAATATATTTTATTAGTTTTAAGTACGCAGTACATTGGTTAGACATTTATATAGTTTATAAAATGATTCCCCTAATTGTCCTTTCTCTCTGCCTCTCCATCTAGCCATTACGATAATGCTAACTACATTCTCTATGCCCTGTTCCCCATCCCTGTGACCATCTATCAACGACTAATTTGTACTTCTTTAACCTTTCACTCCATTATCTCAGACCCCCAACACCCCTCCCTTCTGTTCGTAACCAGATTTTCTTAAATATTTGTAAGTCTATTTTTGATTAGTTTGTTTTTTTTGTTCCTTAGATTCTGCATATAAGCAAAATCATATGCTATTTATCTTTCTCTGCCTGACTTATTTCACTCAGCATAATAACCTCTAGGTTTATCTATGTTGTTGCAAATGGTAGGATTTCAGTTTTTTTAATGGCTGATTAATATTCTATTGTATATATGAACTTCCTTATTCAATCATCTGTTGATGGGCATTTAGGTTGCTTTCATATCTTGGCTATTGTAAATGTGCTGCCATGAACATAAGGGTGCATAAATTTGTATGAATTATATTTTGGTTTTCTTTGGATAAATACCCAGAAGTGCATTTGCTGAGTCAAAAGGTATATCCATTTTTAATTTTTTTGAGAAACCTACAGATTATTTTCCACAGAGGCTGTACCAGTTTGCAATCCCACCAACAGTGTATGAGAGTTCCCTTTTCTCCACATCCTCACCCATACTTGTTCTTTGATTTATTCATGATAGCTATTCTGACAGGTGTGAGGTAACATCTCACTGTGGTTTTGATTTTAATTTCTCTGATTATTAGTGACCTTGAGCATCTTTTCATATGTCTATTAGTCATCTGTATTTCCTCTTTTTAGAAATATCTGTCCAGATCTTCTGCCCATTTTTGTATTGGATTTTGTTTTTTGTTGTTGAATTGTATGAGTTCTTTATATATTTTGGATATTAACCCCTTATCAGATGTGTCATTAGTGAATATCTTCTCACAGTGGGTTGTCTTTTTGTTTTATTGATGGTTTCCTTTGCTGTACAAAAACTTTTTAGTTTGACGTAGTTTCATTTGTTTATTTTTTCTTTTGTTTCCCTTGTCCAAAGAGATATAGTTGAAAAGAAATTCCTGTTAGTAATATCAGAGAATTTACTGCCTATGTTTTCTTCTAAAAGTTTTATGATTTCAAGTCTTACATTTAAATCTTTAATCCATTTTGATTCTATTTTTGTATACAGTTTGTAAGAAGATGGTCCAACCTCTTTTTTTGCATGTATATGTCCAATTTTGCCATTGCCATTTTATGAAGACTGTTTTTACCCCATTGTATATTTTTAACTCCTTTGTCATATATTAAGTATAGGCATGGATTTTTTTCTGGGCTCTCTGCTCCATTGATCATGTATCTGTTTTTATGCCAGTACCATGCCGTTTTGATATCGGGTAGTGTGACTCCTCCAACTTTGTTCTTTTTTTCCCAAGATTGCCCTGGCTATTCAAAGTTTTTTATGGCTTCATTTAAATTTTAGGATTATTTCTAATAGCTCTCTGAAAAATGCCATTGGTATATTGATAGGGATTGCATTGAATCTATAGTTTGCTTTGGATACTATGACATTTTGATAATGTTGATTCTTCCTACTCATGAGCATGGTATATGCTTCCATTTATTTGTATCTTCTTCAATTTTTTTTTTAATGACATAATATTCTGAGAATAGGTCTTTTACCACCTTGGTTAAATACTTGATTCCCAGGTATTTTATTGTTTTTGATGCAATTGTAAATGAGATTTTTTTCTTAATTTCTCTTTTTGAAAGTTCATCATTGATGTATAAAAATGCCACTCGTGTAAAAAAATGCAATATTTTTAATATATCGCTGAATTCAGTTTTATAATATTTTGTTGAAGATTTTTGCATCAATGTTCATAAGAGATATCAGCCTCTGGTTTTATTTTATTGTAATGTCTTTGTCTGGTTTTGGAATCAAGGTAATGGTGATCTCATAAAAGGAGTTAGGGTGCCTTCCCTCTTCTTGAATTTTTAGAATAATTTGAGAAGAATAGGTGTTAATTCTTTGAATGTCTGGTAAAATTTGCCTATGAAGCCATCTGGTTCAGGACTTTTTATTGGGAAGAGGTTTTTGGTTACTGATTTGATTTCATTTGTGGTAATCAATCACTTCAGATTTTCTTATTTTTCTTGACTCAGTCTTGGGAGATTATTTGTTTCTAGGAATGTATCCATTTCTTCCAGATCATCCAATTTGTTGGCGTATAATTGCTCATAGTATTTTATTATGATCCTTTGCATTCTGTGGAATCATAGATATTTCTCATCTTTCACTTATGATTTTATTTATTTGAGTACTCTCCCTTTTTTCCTTGAAGAGTCTAGTTAAGGGTCTGTCAATTTTGTTTATCCTTTTAAAGAACCAACTCTTGGTTTTATTAATTTTTTGTATTATTTTTCTACACTCTATTTTGTTTATTTCCACTCTGATTTTTATAATTTTTATCATTCTAGTCACTTTGGGTTTTGTTTGTTGTTCTTTTTTTAGTTATTTTAAGTGTAAGGTTAAATTATTTATTTGAGCTTTTTCTTGTTTCTTGAGGTAGGCCTGTATTGCTATGAATTTCTCTCTTTGGACTGCTTTTGCTGTGTCCCATATATTTTGAGTCATGTTTTCATTTTCGTTCATCTCAAGGTATCTTTGATTTCTTCCTTGATCTCATTGATAACCCAGTCATTGTTTAGTAGCATGTTATTTAGACTCCAAGTATTTGTGTATTTTTCAGGTTTTTTTCTTGTAGTTGATTTCTAGTTTCATATCGTTGTGATTGGAGAAGATGTTTGACATGAGCTCAGTCTTCTTAAATTTATTGAGACTTGTTTTGTGCCCTAATGTGTGGTCAATCCTGGAAAATGTTCCATGTGCAATTACAAAGAACTTATATTTTGCTGCTTTGGGGTAAAATACTCTGAAAATATCTATTAAATCTGTCTATTCTAGTGTGTCTTTTAGGACATTGATTCCTTTTTGATTTTTTGTCTGGAAGATCTGCCCATTGGCATAAGTGGGGTGTTAAAATCTCCTACTATGAGTGTATTACTATTGATCTCTCCTTTTATGTCAGTCAATAATTGCTTTATGTATGCAGGTGCTCCTATGTTGGGTGCATATATGTTTACTAGAGTTATGTCCTCTTGGTTTGCTGATTTCTTTATCATTATGTAATGCCCTTCTTTGTCTTTTATTTTAGCCTTTGTTTCAAAGTCTATTTTATCTTATATAAGTATCACTACCCTGGCTTTTTTTTTTATTTCCATTTGCATGAAATATTTTTTTCCATCCTTTTACTTTCAGTCTGTGAGTATCATTTGATCTGAATTAGGCCTCTTGCAGAAAGTACATGCATGGGTCTTGTTTTGTTTTTTTATTCATTTGGCTACCCTATTTCTTTTGATTGGCACATTTAATCTATTTACATTTAAAGTGATTACTGATAGGTACATAGTTATTGCCATTATATTATTTGTATTTGTTCTTGTTTTCTATTTTAAACAATACTGTAGGCAGTGGTCCAGTTATCCCCCTTCCCTGACCTAGGGCAATTTAGCAGAGAAACCAGTGCTCCTCAAGGTCTGACACTGCCTGTCAGTTGCCCATAAGTCTCTGAAACTGGGAGAGCCTCTGGGCAATATGAGTGTTGGGTAATGTATGGACCCCGGGAGTCTCCTAGATCTGTGGAGTAAATTTCCCCCTGAAGTGTCAGTTTACATGCTAGCACTGTCTCTGTGGTTCTCTGTACAGTTTCCAATCATAGCAAGGTCAGCTGCTGCTGTTGTAGCTGCCACCCCCCGATAGACATATGGACCACCAGAAATCAATGAGTTATAGGAAACACACTCTTTATTCAGCCAGCTGGGTCTGCCAGGGGTATGCAGACCCCAAATCAAACAGCCCCCGAAATGTAGAGGTACAGGGTTTTTAAGCCCTAAACCCCATTCTTCATCTTGTTTGAACACACAATTCTATTTTTCTTCCTTTTACTAACTGTCAGCCCACTGGTCAGTTGTGTAAGTGGGGGTATGGAAGCAGAAAGCTTATTGTTAGAGCATTATGTTCCCATGGGCAATAGCCAAGCAGTAATTTTTCAGCCAGCACACTGCTCACCTCAGGCCTGCAAATACCCAAGCTCTGTTTAAGACTTACTGAAGCTCATAGGTGTGAGTTTGTGGCCTACCACTGAATGCTTCTTCTGGATAAATGGGCTTTGTGTGGCCCATATGAACTGAGTGATATTGTCTACTATTGAATTTGTGACCCAAGAAAAGCACAGGATGGGACTGGGTTGCCTGGAAGCAGGCTTGCCACAAGTAATTTATCTCAGCAAGACACAGGGCTGCTATCTGTGGGACTGTGAGCTCCCACTAATGTCAGGTATCACTGTGAGACCTACTGTTATCTGTGGTGGGCCCACAAAACCCTTGAGATTTGACCAAGCGATACAGTATCTTGTGCTGGCATAGTCCCTAAAACCCTGCGATCCTCTTAAGAGATATTACAGCTCATACAGGCAGCAGTAGTCTGCCCACAACTGTTTTCCCAAAAATGTACTCACTGCACTAGCCAAGGTCTCTTGCCTGTGCAGAATGCATAACCTCAGAGAAAAGTAGGGCAGGGGAGGCTGCCTGTCAATGGGCTGTAGGCAATTTGTGGCTTGGGTGAAGTGGGATCTCAGGGAGACAAGGGCCATCAGGCCAACACAGCTTCAGTTTTGCTGCAACTTCTGTTCTCAGATGTTCCTGTTGTAGTCACAGATCACAGGGAGACCAGCTGCCATCTGGCATGTTTTCACAGACCCCTACAATCCCTCAATGCAATATTGAAGCTCTTGTAGGAAGAAGGGGCCTGACTGCAACTGATTTCCCTGCAATAACCATAGTGTGCTAGCCAAAGTTAGTTGCCTGTGTGGATTAGGAGACCCCAGGGCAGGGGCAGTGCAGTGGAGGCTGATAGTCAATGGGCTGCCTGGGGCAATTTGTTGGTTGGGTGGGGCAGGATCTCAGGGAGACAATGACTGTCAGATCAATATAGCCTCAGCCTTGCTGCAACTTCAGTAACCATTCACATGTTCCCATGAAAATCCCTGATCACAGCAAGACCAGCTGCTGTCTGGGACTGGCCCACAGATGCCCAAGATCCACCCAAGTTTGTGGTGGCAGTAGTGATCTGCCTGTAACTGTCTCTGAAATGTGCTCTCACAGAGCTAGGTGCACGCTGTGAATGTTTGGCCCTTAAATGCTGCAGGATGTGGCAGCCATCCAGAAACAAAAGCCCTAGGCAATATGCATGTTAGGTGGGGCAGGCTGAAGTCCTCAGGCCAGAGCTTCCTAATGGCCCTTTGGGAGGGGTCTGCACCATCAAACTAGCGTGTTCTGTAGATTGCCCAGTAGGGGCGCTGGACTGAGGCACAAAGGTGGCTGCCCATCCAGCCTCATTCTGGCACCAGGTAATGCAAACTTTCTCAGTATGAATCCCACTCGTGTCTCTCACCCACTGATGGTGTCCTGGGTGAATGTCCGCAAGTCAGAGAACCTCTGTATGGTCCCTTCAAAGGAACATCTAGGATTTTAGTCTCCTTCAGTTTCACCCAGACTGCTGGAATCTCCTGTTTTTTATAGTCAGAGTTATTGGAAACTCTTCTATGGCTAAGCCCCTAGGCTGGAGAGCCCCAGAATGAGGCCAGGACCCCAGCTCTCCTTTAGGAGAGCCTCTACAGCCTTGCTCTCCCTTCCAGTGATCCTCCACCACCAAGAGGCATGGGTTCAGCCAGATGTTGCCCCTCCTACCAGCTTTGATGTGGTTCCTTCATATTATCAGACATACGTGTTATAAACTGGACTTCAGGTGATTCTCCACGTTGATTATTTTATAATTTGGTTTTATTTCAATGTGGATCTGGGAGGAGGCAAACCCCACTTTTACCTAGTCTGCAATCTTCCTTGGAGTTGTAGCAATTATTATTATTTACATATTAAATACAAATCACATTTAGAAGATGAATGTTGAAACGCTTAAATGTGATCTGTATTTATTTATTTATTTTAAATACAGTTAGCTTTTCATCTTGTGCCAGTATTATTATCAGACCGTATTCAAAGTGATAATAAAAATAAAAATGGGGTCTATTGCTATAAACTACTAAGATAAACTTTTTGGTCTTCATACCTTATCTTAACTCAAGAATAAAAACACTTACCTTACTCTAAAGCTAGAAAGTGCTTTAGAATTTTAACTTTGCATGTCACCAGCCTCAGTCTAATGAAGTATTTCTGAGTTTATATTCCAAGTAATTCCCTGCCTTTGACACTTGTTTATGTCTTGAATGAAAGTGGTTTTCAATTATCTTTAACATATAAAAAATGAATCTATAAATGATAAAAAATAGTGAAAGATAAAACAAAGATCTATTATATTTACCTTAGGCTTGTTAATGGCAACTTACCTGAGTTGGCCAGTTTATATCCTTGTTTATCTTATTATGTCATATAGGAAAATAAATAAATAAATAAATAACCAGTACATTGTTTCTAGTTTAGTGTTCTCTTCTTTACCTAACCAAAAGTTTAAAACCTCACTGCTAGTCTGAGATCTGGGTAGTGGTCTTTTGGTTCAGTTTTCAAAATCTTTGGCACATTAAATGGAATCAGTTCCACATATGTACAGTGTGGGAGTAAGCCCAGGAGCTCATAAACAAGTATATGGGATTGCTTTCCCAAGCACCTCTACTCCATGTTCTTCCTACTGCTTTCCAGCTCCCTATGACTCTCCTTTAATGTCTCTTGGTTAGAAGGCTGGCTGGGCTTTCTTTAGTCTGTTGTACACTTCTGCAACTGGATCTGCATCAAGAGCCAAGAGAGAGGAACACAGTTAGAAAAAGAAATGTAATGGAGGTTGACTCCAGCCTCTCAGAACCACAGTTTCAGTTAAGGGAGAGGAAGTTTTACCTTTTTAAGAATTTTGGTTCTTGTGGATTTCCATTATTGGCTACCACTACCACAACTACTACATGATTACTTGAGAGCTGGGCAAGAGAAGACAGAAGAGAAAAAAAGATAGAGAAACAAAGAAAGAAGAGATTTCCACATTCTCTCATGAGTATTAGGAATGCCATTTTCCACCTACAGAGCCAAGATGAGCAAGCTTATCCTTAAGCTCTGTCTGTGACCTGGTGCCCACTTTTAGCTTTTTAGTCTATTCAGTCCATGCTACAGCCCAAACATTGAAGGAGGTGGGTAGTGGGGTAAGGAAGGGAAGAGTGGTAAACTCATCAGCAGCTTGGTAGTACTTCAATATTGGTCTTCTCCAATATTCCTGCTACTTCTTACTTTTCAGGGCCCTCAAATATCTACTGGGGGTATTATGCCCGGAGTTTATAGATCTTATTGTGTCATATAGAAAAACAAACAACAAACAAACAAAATAACCAGTACATAGTTTCTAGACTGGTGTTCTCTTCTTTACCAAACCAAAAGTTTAAAACCTCACTGCTAGTCTGAAATCTGGTTTTTTAGAGAAAGAGAAGTATTCTTGCTTATTCCATACTTTCCAGAACCAAAGCTTCTTTGATTCTTTAGGATGAAAATCATAACCAACAGTACATTTTTGTAGGTCTGATGGTTTTTCTAATATCTTATTCAAGAAGATGTCCCTTGAAACATTTCCTTGGTAGCAGTGAGGAATTAGAATTAGTATCAGGACACTTTTTATATGCATTATCTCATGTGGATTTTATAATAGCCTCCCAGCAAGGAAGGTTTGGTTCAATATTTTGAAGCACAATCTATAATTTAATATTCACAGACTTATATTGGTCTTGAGATTTTGAGGAGTTGTTTTTAATAGGTAATTCTGAAGAAACAAGATATTTATGTTTATTAACGTGTAGGTTTTAGGGGTTTTTTCTTTCCTTTTTTTATTTTTCAATTCTCTAATATTTCCAGCTTTCTCAACTTACATGACAGCAAAATTTAATTTTTATAACTGTAGAATAGCGTCTAGGAAAACAATAATGATAATGCTTATCTCAATTTCTTAAATTCTGTGAATTCTTTTGTGAGAAATGATACAGATCCATATTTAACTGATATGTCATTCAGGTTTATCTGAACTTACAGTCTATTGAACATAAATATGGGAAAATGGTCATTATATTAATAATAGTTCATAATACATAAGTTCAGTATTTCATCAAATAATGAGAATGATTTGAACATTTCATCACTGAATGATTTTATTATGACATCAAATGATGAGAATGATGAGAGCATGATATGCCAACTAGGATTTCTCATGGTCCTTTGCTTAGATTCTCTGATAGTAAAAATAAATCTAAAATCAAAACAAAACAAAAACAAACAAACATAAAAGCATTGCTAGCAACATGTAGCCTAACCATTAAATTTTTATGCAATTTTTAAAATAAAGTATGTGTGGAACAGGTCATACGTTTCTTGATTTTGTTTTAGCAGAGATGTGTGTGTATGTAAGTAGTATGTTACAACTGTATTTCAATCAATACCCAGAGACTTCAATTTTTTGAAGACAGTAAAATTTCAAACATCTATAAAGAAAATGGTATTGCAAGCTATGCACTTCATTAGTATTAGTGATATTTCAATAACTATACTCATTACATGTGCCATTAGTACATGCTTTTCTATAAAAATTACTTTGACCTTTATAATATGTATATATTTTATTATTTAAGCAATCACATAAACATTTTAGCAACAGAAAACTATTTTTTAACTGAGATAATTTATTATGTAATTTTATGAAAATATTTATGCATGTTATATTTTATAGATCCACTATTGCCAGATTACATTGTATTTATTTTTTAACATTCTTGCTACTTTCATCAGTAAGCACATGACAACAGAAAATCAAGAAATTTTTTCACAAATATTTCATAAATAATGAGTTGTTTGTAATTTAATTTTTCTACTAAATATATTCACTCCAATTATATAATTAGAAATTTAGTAAAGTGTAAACTTTTTGTTAAATGTAGTTGGTTGAAAGTATCCATTTATATTCATTACCTCAGAACATTTCACCAATAGGAGTAAAGAGATATAGAAGGTTTGCACTAACAAGAACAAAGCAAAGGGTGAAGGGAGAAGAAAATATATCAGGTGAGAAAGGTCAGAATGTTAACAAAATTACAGAAAATAAATATCAAATGGAAGAGTGATACCTCACTTAGCAATGGAACTTGGTATGACTGCCAGCAGGGAGAAAAGCTACTTTCACTTTATACTATTCTGGTTTGTTTATGCCAAGGAGTATAATTGGTATGTCAGAAGATGTATTTATGTTCATCTATAGTAGATACTGCCAAATAGTTACCAAAAGTGGTAGCACCAATTTAAACTTCTTTAATAATGTATGAGAACTCATATTGCCCCATATTCTCACCAATACTTAGTATTGTGTATCTTTTTCACCTTAGGCATTCTAGTAGATGGTAATAGTATTCCACTGTACTTTGAAAAAAAATTTTAAAGCATATCTTCAAGAAACTAGGTGTGGTAGATTGAAGAAAAACGTTATAGAAGGGAGTGAAATAAGACAATAGAAAAATAAGAATTCAGGGTTACTAAAGCAGTCTGTTACCTGTAACCAAGATATGGTAACATCTGCCACATGAAATAAAGTAAACCCATGAAAAATACATGACAAAAATTTTTTTTAAGACAAAGTATCAGGTACTGTAGGACAATGATCACAGAGAGATAGTAAATGACAGAAGATAGTTTTATAGTTGACCCAACTCAGTGTCTTGACAATGTCCGTGCCATGCTACAGGGAGGAGAGACCCTAACAGAACCCAGTATACTCTTTTTGAAGACTGGGGAGACAGATATGAAAGTCCAAGTTGACCAAGACAGATAGATTTCACGAAACAGAATATGAAGGAGAATGCTCCTCTGAAAGAGAACTCCAGAGAGCTACAGTTCTGTGAGTGTTCAGCTGAGTTTTGCTAATAAGCAAATAAACCAACAAAGGAGATAAAATGAAATCATAAGAAGCATGTACTCATTCTAAAAGAAGGCAGAAAAAGAAGAAACTAGAACAACGAACAGATGTTATAAATAGAAAACAAAGAGCAAGATAGACTTAAACCTAACCATGTCAATAGTCATATTAAATGTAAATAGTCTAAACATACAAATTCAAAGGCAAAGATGGTCAATGTAGATTTAAAAAGAAAGACCCAGGTATATACTACCTATAGTAAATATATTTTCAATATAAAAATTAAAATAGGTAAAAATAAAGGGGTACAAGGAAACTTTTGAGGTTGATGGGTTTGCTCACCATGTTGATTGTTGTAGTCAAAACTTATCAAATTGTACAATTTATATGCAGCTTTTTGCGTGCAATTCCATCATAATAAAGCTGTTATTCTATAGACAAGTTGTTAGAAACTTTTTCTCTAAAGAGCCAGATAGTATATCTTTGAGGCTTTGTAGGCCAATAGTCAAAATCAAAGGTATCATACATCCATACAGTGTCTAGAGAATAGATTTGAGCAGAGGCAGGCAGACCTGAGATGAATGCATTAGTCTAAACAATTTAATTTGAATAATAAAATTGTTAATCACTGTAGATCTTCTTTAGGCATTCATCTGTTGATAGACATTTAGGTTGTTTCTATATCTTGGCTGTTGTGAATAATGTGGCAATACAGGAGTGTAATTTTTTTTTTTAATATCCTGTTTTCATTTCCTTTGGCTATATACCCAGTAGTGAGATTGCTGGATCATCTGGTAGCTCTATTTTAAATTTTCTGAGGAACCTCCATACTGTTTTTTGTAGTGGCTGTGCCAATTTAAATTCCCACCAATAATGCATAGGGTTCCCTTTTTTCCACATCCTCACCAACATGTGTTATCTCGTCTTCTTGATGATCACCATTTTAACAAGCATGAGGTGGTATCTCATGGTTTTGATTTATATTTACCTGACAGTAATGTTGAGCATCTTTTCATGTGTTTGTTGGCCATTTATGTTTTCTTTAGAGAAATATCTATTCACTTCCTCTGTTCATTTTTAATAAATTGTTTGAGTCTTTTGTTATCGCATTGTATGAGTTCTTTATGTTTTGGATATTAACCTTTTATTAGATATATGACTTGCAAATATCTTCTCTCTTTTCATTGGTAGCCTTTTCATTTTTTTTTTTTTTTTGGTTGTTTCTTTTGCTGAGCAGAACTTTTTTAATATTGACTATTTGAGTCAATATTAATTATATAGGTTATTTTTCCATTTGTTTGTGTCTTCTTCAATTTCTTTCATCAAAACCTTGTAGTTTTCATTGTATTGGTTTTTCATTTCTTTGGTTAAATTTAAACCTGATATAAGGGAGGGAGCAAACCATGCAGGTAGTTGAGTAAGAACATATACTAAAGGTCAAGTGGCAGGACTATTTTTTGGGTGTCCTATATTCTGAAGGAAGCCAGTGTGGCTAAAGCAGAATACCTGATGGAAAAGAGATAGAAGATGATAAAAGCAGGGTCATGAGAATGGGTGAAGAGTAAAATCATGCAATGCCTGGCAGGCAGTTAACAGGGAAATTGACTTTACTTTAGGAGAACGGAAAGCCTTTGGAAGGCTCTGAGCCTTGTGGTAACATTATCTGATGTATGTTTTAAGGAGATCACTGTCTTCTGGTTTGAGAATAGACTGTTGAAGGGCAAAACCTTAAAAGAGGGGAGTGTGAGAGGAAAACAGCTTTATCTGATATGGTTGGAACTGTAGGCAGGGTAAAACCATGGGTGAATTTGTAATCTAAGGTAAATATTTTAAATTTTAATGGTAATTATGATGGAAAATCATCAAAGTTTTTGAATAGGGGTATATAATGAACAGATTTGTGTGTTCAAAATTGCACTATCCAAAGGTTCCGGTCAAGATGGCCAAGTAGATAAACATCGTGTAGACCTCCTCCCATGACCATATTACAATTGAAACTGAATTATAAAACAGTCAACCTGGAGAATGATCTGAACTCTAGCTGAACAGAACTCCTATAACTTCAGGAATAAAGAGGAGACCACATTGAGGCTGATAGAAGGGGCAGAGATGCTAAAGAGACTGGTCCAACAGCCATATGTGGTGGTTGAGCAGGGGGGTGGTGGATATCTCAGCTGAGGAGGTCCCCCTGGAGGAGTGAGGGGCCACAGCCCTACACTAGCTCAGGGTTTCAGTGCCAAGAAGAGGAGTCCCCACAAAATCTGGCTGTGAAAATCAGTTCGGATATCAACTGTCTGGGTGAGATGGAAGACAGCTGGAAACCCAGGTGTCCCTTAACAGGCTTGTGCAAAGACACTCTCACTTGCAGGCATTCCCCTTGGGCTCCAGCAGAGAGATAGTAGCTTAGGAAGTGCCAGAGACATACAGGGAAAGACTGAATCATGTGGCTTCTGCGTGAGGGCTGGAGAGAGAGCCACCAGTGTCCTTTTGTAAAGCCCTCCTTCTGTGCAGCCTATAGGTGAGTACCATCTTGCTTGTGTTGAGCCCTCCTCCAACACATCTATAAATCTGCATTGGACTGATAGATTTGCTAATTGAGACCCCATCCCATCCAACTCACAAATTGCCACTGGCAATTTTGTTGCTGGACAACCAGCCCCAGAAGTCTCCTTGAGCATCAATCAACAAACCTAGTCTTATGCACCTGGGGAGACATTTTGGTGGTAGATAATCAGCCACAGCCCTAGCCACAATTTTTTTTAAAACAAATCTTGGGGTCTGCGGGCCTGAGGTAGGTAGTAGATGGCCTTGGTGTCGTCTGCACTTTTGCAAATGGCCACAGGTTTAGCACTAGCAACCAATCTGAATCTGAGCTAACCTGGTGAACACCTCTTGCCCCACCCTGGTGACTCCCTGAGACTATGCCTCATCCAACAGCATACCACACATGGCCCACTACTGGTGGCATCCAGTCTCAATTCACCACATGGCCTCTCTAGTGTGCCTCCAGGTCTAGTACAGGCAGAGACCAACCATAAATAGCTTTATAGCTCCTACCAGGTAGCCCTGGGCCAGTCATAAGCAGAGGCTGACCGTGGCCTACAAAGGAGTCCCTCCCAAGTAGTTCCAGAACCGGCACACCCAGCGGCTAGCATAGTCCTCACAAGTGGCACACATAAAGGGTGGTCTCAAAAGGTACATAAACCCATTGGAGCGAATTCCATTCCATGGGTCAGCCTCCATGCAGCATCTCATATGCTGTGGATGTGGCCAGTTCTCACAGCCAGTCAGCATGAGAGTCAATGCCACCCACCAATTGCCAGCAGGAATCAAGGCTTAACTTCAGTAGGAAGGCACATACAGCCCATGCAGGTGATCAAGGAGACTGTGCCAGTGGGCAACACAGAACACCTACTATATAAGGCCAGCCCACTAAGACTGGGTGACAGAGATCTACCTAATACATAGAAATGAACATAAAGAGGCAGCCATAATGAGAAAATAAAGAAATAAGTCCCAAATGAAAAAAAAAAAAAACAGGAAAAAACTCCAGAAAAAGAACTAAACAAAATACAGACAAGCAATCTACCGATGCAGAGTTCAAAAACAATGGTTATAAGGATGCTCAATGAACTTAGGGGAAGAATAGATGATTTCAGTGAAAAGAATAGGATTGAATCAGCAATTTGGAAGTCAAGATAGCAGAAAATGCCCAGTTAGAATAGAAAAGAAAAAAAATTTAAATGAGAATAGTTCTAAGGGACCTCTGGGACAGCATCAAGTTAATAACTTTCACATCATGGAGATACTAGAAAGAGAAGAGAGAAAGCAAGGAATTGAGAACCTATTTGTGGAAATAATAACTGAAAACTTCCCAAATCTGGTGAAGGAAATAGACATACAAGTTCTGGAAGTGCTGAGAGTCCCAAAAAAGGTGAACCCAAAGATACCCTCATCAAGACACATCGTAATTAAAATGGCAAAGGTTAATGACAAAGAGTGAATTCCAAAAGCAGCAAGAGAAAGGCAGCTAGTAAATTATAAGGGGACTTCTTTAAGAAGAAAGAGAAGAAAAAAACAAATATGAATAATAAAACAGCAATAACTGTACCTATTAATAATCACATTAAGTGGATTAAATGCTCCAATCAAAAGACATAGGGTATCTGAATAGATAAGAAAACAAGACTCATACATATGCTACCTACAAGAGACCCACTTCAGATAGAAAGACACACGTGAACTGAAAGTAAAGAGATGGAAAAAGATATTTCATGCAAATGGAAATGGAAAAACAAAATGGAAATGGAGTAGCAATATTTACATCAGACAAAATAGACTTTAAAACAAAGGTTATAAAAGAGACAAAAAAGGATGTTGCATAATGATAAAGGGATCAATCCAAGAAGAGGATATAAGCCTAGTAAATATATACAAACCCAATATGGGAGCACTGAAATATATAAAGCAAATATTGACATACATAGAGACTGACATCAATACAGTAATAACTGGAAACTTTACCACCAATGGACAGATCTTCCAGACAGAAAATCAAAGAAACAGTGTCCTCGAATGACACACTAGACCAGATGGATTTAATTGATATTTTAAAGCATTTCTCCACAAAGCAGCAGAATATACATTCTTCTCATGTGCACACAGAACATTTTTCAAAATAAACCACATGTTAGGCCAAAAAAACAAGTCTCGGTAAATTTAAGATGACTGAAGTATATGAAGTGTCTTCTCCAATCACAATGGTATGAAAGTAGAAATCAGTTACAAGAAAAAAACTGAAAAACATACATACATAGATGCTAAATAACATGCTACTAGACAATGAGATCAAGGAAGAAATCAAAAGATACCTTGAGACAAATGAAAAATAAAACACAACACTTAAAATCAATGGGACACAGCAAAAGCAGTCCTAAGAGGAAAGTGCATAGCAATATAGGCCTACCTCAAGAAACAAGAAAAATCTCAAACAATCTAACCTTACACTTAGAAAAACTAGGAAAAATAATATCAAAGCCCAAAGTGAATAGAAAGAAATAATAGAAGTCAAAGTGTAAGTAGACAAAATAGAATAAAAAAAATAAAAGAAAAGAAAAGATCATTGAAACCAAGAGCTGGTTCTTTGAAAAGATAAACAAAATTGATGAACCTTTAACCAGACTCATCACAAAAAAGAACCCAAATGAATAAAAACAGAAACAAAAGAAGAGAAGTGACAACTGACTCCACAGTAATACAAAAAAAATTATAAGAAAATACTATGAGCAATTATATGCCAACAGATTGAATAATCTGGAAGAAATGAATACATTCCTGGAAACATACAATCTCTTAAGACTGAGTAAAGAAGAAACAAAATCTGAACCACCTATAATGCTACTAATAAAATTAAATCAATGATCAAAAAGCTCCCAATACTCAAAAGTCCTAGACTGGGTGGCTTCAGAAGTGAATTTTACCAAACATTTAAAGAAGAATTAATACCTGTTCTTCTCAAACTATTCCAAAAAGTTCAAGAGGAAGAAAGGCTCCCAAGATCATTTTATGAATCATTTTACCCTGATTCTCAAACCAAAGACATAAAAATAAATAAATAAAACCGCAGTTTTTTCTTTTTGTCCTAAATACACAGGCAGAAACCTTATGCATAGATTTAGTGTTAAATTTGAATTTTTGTGAATTTTGAAATAGAGCATTTTGTGCAAATATATTGGAATAAAATAAGTAGTTTGTCACTGGAAAATTACTCTTTCTTTATTTTGCATAACTGTTCATTTAAAAAGTGACTAGCAGTGGTTTCTTTAAGACAAGAAACAACAAAGCTCCCCACCATTCAGGACCATAGATGCACATCTATCATAGGCTCCTTTTCTGGTAGGTCTTCTATTCCTAGGAAAATGTACACTGAAAATGGCAACATGGATTTAGGTGAAGAGAAATGAGGTTCAATAACATTTTCACACATAACTTTACTCATTTACATTTTATGTTCATGATTTTTTGTGAAAATTTTGTAATTTTTGTGTCATTTTTAAAATTTTTGCCATATGTATGTATATAGAACATGTACCTTATTTACTTAATATTTTGTCTACCCACTTTTTAACTGATTCAGAATTTTAAAATAAATTTATTTTAATATAATAAAATAGAAAAATTATGTGAACAAAAAGTCATTGCCGCCATTTCAACACCAACGGGAATCTTTATTCAATGAAAACAGCTCAGTTGTGAAACAGATAAACACCTCCAGCAAGACAGCTCTGCTCTGGTGTTACTTCTTCAGTTGAAAAAACAGCCTTCAATGGAAACTGAAAGTATGCCCCAATGAGATAGTGAGGAGGCTGACTTATATAGACAGACATTCCCACTCCTGGTCTCTGATTAATCCATTTCTATGCGAATGAGAAACCTTCACATTTTGATTTGTCCAAGTAGCACTGTCTCAAATGGTCAGAATGAAGCTTCTTGATTAGTTGGTAAAGATGCAAATGAGGATATAGCTGCACAGCTCTGATTAAATGGGGAAAGTTTCAGTCCTACAGATTGACTTTTGATCCTAAGAGCTCTTTTAGAAGGGTAGACTTAGGTGCCAGGCACACAGTGCAGCAAGCTTGGCAGCCCAGTCTGTGACTTTTCACAGTGTGCCTGTGAGGCCTCTGTAAACAAAGGCTGCTAAACTCGGATTAGAAATTTGAGCCAGATTAACAACTGGTAGTCCCTTTTTGGCAGGTATGTTCTTGGGGTCAACAATTGTTTGCCATAAAAAATAAAAATATACATGATAATAATAAAGCAATGTTATCAAACCATAGCTAGTTATTGCCTGAGAATGTGTCTGAGCATAAGGCCAGCTCTTGTTTTGTTAATTTTTTTTTTTTTTTTTTACCCTGAAGATTTAAAGATACGCCAGCACTATACTGGGACTTTCCTTAAAGTACTCATAAGGACTAAGGGGGAAATGGAACATAAATACATTTTTAAACAGTGTGATTCAGTGTTATTTAATGCCATTTTCCAGAACCACACAAAACCAGTTCTCTTATTGCCTGTTATTGGCATCCCCACACTCCTATAACCACTGCTATTTTGTGTATATGTGTGTTTCAGGTATGGCTTTTAATATTAGCAACCTCAGATAAAATGTGAAGTCACTATTGTGTTACTGATGTTGATTAACTAGTTTAATTCATTAATGTTATTGACTTTTGTGTATTCATGACACTGAACTCTGAGAGAACCAAAGTGTGTTTAAATTAAAATACGTTGTACGTATACAAATAAAAGAACTCTAGCAATAATAAAAAAAAAAAAACTTTTCCCCTGTTTTTACAGCTTGCAGACCAGGATTCTATAAAGCATTTGCTGGGAACACAAAATGTTCTAAATGCCCTCCACACAGTTTAACCTACATGGAAGCAACTTCTATCTGTCAGTGTGAAAAGGGTTACTTCCGTGCTGAAAAAGACCCACCTTCCATGGCATGTACCAGTAAGTCTATATTTTGCATTTGGAAATCTTAAAACCAATTCTTCTGGTTTCTTTATTTTATTTTATTTTATTTTAATGTAGATATACAAAATTCTGTACCATTGATGCTATTTGTCTTTGATAATAGTCAAGGAAAAAGTTTTCTTTGTTCTCAGCATAGTTGCTTGTCAGCCTCTTTAAAGAATGTGTTCACTCCTCAAAATTCACAATGATACTTGACATGCACGCATTGGTTTGAGGATCTGTAAATTTTTTCTAACATTAATCTGTCCTTAGAAAATTAAAACAGTTTAAAACTACCGGAGAATTTACAAGGAAAGCTTCTCTTCTTTTTAAACTTTGATCATTTTTTAGGCACATCAATTTAGGACCATCAAGTTTACTGTGTGGGAAACTTCCAGATAGAATTCTAAAAGCCATTGTGATATTTTTATGCAGAAAAGTTTGAAGTTTTCTTTGATATTTGCCTTTAAAGGAATGTAGTTTTGAATTTCTTCACCTTTCACCTCTCATGGTCTCTTCAATTTTGAGGTTGGAACCAATGGTATATTAAATCTAAATGTTAAGGTCATTTTAATGCAGGCACTGAAAATTTTAAATTGTTCGCATTCTACTATTAGTAAAGTATTTTGAAATATCCATACATTTTAAAAATAAAAGTGAATATATTAAGGCATTGCTAGGCTATGCAAAAGTAATATGTCACCTCTTAGTTAAATACATGAATAGGTATTATAGTTAAATACATGAATAGGTATTATAGTGAAAATTGGCCCATCTTTTTGATGAATTGGTACCAAAATGTTGTTTATGTTATGTAATTTTATAGAGGCAAAAATAGATCGAGAACTATGTAATGCCACATATTCCTTAGACAATGGAGATATTCCATTTTTTTAAAATGATGCTATTCATAGATTTGTCTACATTACTATAGACTTTAATATAAACTATTTTTATGAACACATTTAATAAAAATGCAACACATTCATTAGTAGATGTAATTTTTGCTTTTGGGTTCTAAATGCTGACAGACTACTTTTTCAGAAAATTACTATCTAGATATTTTTTCCCTAGAAAATATTTTAAGTTTATAAATAGGAAAAAGAAAATTCTAAATGTGATTACTTACCTGATTGCGTGATAATTTTGAATAGGAAGAGCTTGATATTACTATACACATGTAATCCTTCTTGCACAGTTGCTATATATCATGATATTATATTGTGGACAACATACTCACTCCAACTTAGATGACAGAGTTTAAAAAAACTACAATACTGTCAAGCAAGTATCCCTCAAATCCTGTATCAGAAAATGAATGAAGCTTCTTAGGTGAATGATTGAGGAGAATCTCCTCTTTTTATTTTCTTAGAAGGCCATAAATAGACAACTGACAAATTAAAGGAATACATTGGTTCTTATCATTATAACCCTTCACTGAGATATCAGCATAGATAGGTGGGAAGGCTTACAGCTCTTTGGAATGAAACTAGTTAAGGAAACAAATATGAGATGCAACAAGGTCTGTGAACCTGGTAAACTTGTCAATCATTGTTGAATCAATATGTGTATCTATCAGCTTAGCATTTTGGTTTCTTGGATTTTCCTTCTTTTTTTAAAAAAAAATTAATGTTTGGCATTATAAATTCTGTTTTTAAATGCTAGAATGCCTTAGTTCTACTAAAAGGAAGCTGGGAAAGTTGTAATTCTTGTCATTGCTGGGCAGAGCTTTAGAAGGGAAATAGCACGCTATGTTGTCATTAGGGATTAAAAGAGAGAACCCTCCAAGAAAGGTGAAAACTTTTGTCAGGTCTCCCTAGTCCAGCCCCAGGAGGATCCTCTCCCAAGGCTTCTCTCTATTGCTTACTTAAGGACTTCTTTGCCTTGTTTTAGCAAAGACTTAGTATAGTGTGTTAGTATTGCACCATTTTTTTTTTTAGAGTCAAATTATCTGAGTGTGAATCTTGGTTTTGGTGTTTACAATATAACTTTGGACAAATTAACTTCTCTTAACTCTTAATCTTGGTTGCACCATTTGTAGTGATAATAACTGTACCTACCTCATTCTTTTGTTATGATGATTAAATAAGTTAGTATCTGAAAAGTGCTGAGAACAATACCTAGTACATTGTAGCTGCTACATAAATATTTATAATACAGAAAGTTGTTCTCCTATAATTCATTTTGAAGTAATTTTTGATAAGTAAATATTTAAACTATTAAATACTTTATGTTGATGCTATTGTTCTGGGCTCACAGCTTCCATCATCTGCATTCCTACAAATTAAAAATACAATGTACTGAGTTTTTAAGACACTTTCACAAAACATATTAATTTCTGTTCCTCTGTGCCTATCTGATGGCACTAAAGTTTTCTGAATTACACTGTGATTATATGAGAGACCCTTACAGTTATTACAATATTTGCAAGAAAAATAAGAACCTTAAACTCTAAAGCATCATATCTCATAAAAATTAAAAGATTAGGTTGTTGGGAAAGAAAAGTCAGGAAAATGACAAGTCAAGAGGTCATTGAACAATTAGACAATTAGACACTGGTCCTTGAGGACTAGATAAGTTCACCAAGAACTATGAAAGCCATGAACCAAACCAGTAGTCAACCTTTCCTGTCTTTCATTAACCACAAACAATAGTCATATTTTAGTAGCTGCAAACTCCTTTAACTTCTATATCATGCATCTATGAATTCGACATTTTTTTATCACTCTTATTCCAATAGTGTATTATCTAAAGGTCAGAATTTGGGTCAAGTAAGTAAGAGAGGAGACATCCGAAAAATGCAAAGGAAAGGGCTTGCAAAAAAACTCAGTTGTCTTAGATTAACCACACCCTATAGATCTTTAAATGGCCTTCTGGAAACTCCTGCCACACCTAAGGATCTGTAAATAGGTAAGACTGGTGGTCTAGGACTTCCTTCCCCCTTGCAGCCCCTACCTGAAACTCCCCTCCCATCCTGAGTCAGGAAGTGTATGTAGACCCTCAGAGAAGAAATCATGCACCTCTTGCATGGAACACTACCGGGGTATTTAAATTGTAAAAAATCTAACAGAAACAATCTCCTGCCTTTTGCCTCACTCTCAGCTGATCTAATAAACTCTCCTTCCTATAACAAAGTTGTCTGAGCTTCCAAATTCCTCCATTGGTATCACTTCCTGCAACCTAAGTAGTTAATCCCATCACTTTCTACTGTTTTTGTTAATGTTAGCATTTGAAACAGCTTTCAGAAACTCTTCCACGGATTTAAAAGGAGTTATTTTTTTTTCTCTTAGTATCAGGGGCAGGGATATTTTCAACCTATGAGTTTAAAAGAAAGTGAAAGATTAATATTGGAAATCACTAATCAGGACATTTGGCCAATAAAAGGCCCAGTAAGGAAAGAGTTTCATAAACATTTGGCATATAATTACATAAATATGATTTTAAGGACCCCAAGTAGTCATTCTCTGCTCAGTGCCATTAACAACCCTTAAGTTTCTGGTACAAAAATGCATGTGATTTCACCATTAAGAGTTTTATAATTTATTTGGGTTTTCAGAGATAGGTGTCTTTTATTTCAAAATCTTGAGACAACCACACACATATACACACATATATGATTATTTCACATAAATGTTTTTTATTAAGATTGTATTGTTTGGAGTAGTTTTAGATTCACCACAAAATTAAGAGACAGTGTAGTAATTTCCCATATACTCTTCTCCCCCAGATGTGTATGTGCACAGCCTCCCCCATTATCAACATTCTTTACCAGAATGGTACATTGGTTGCAACTGATGAACCTACACTGACATATTGTAGTCACTCAAAGTCCATAGTTTACATTAGGAATCACTCTTAGTGTACATTTTATGGATTGGGACAAATGTATGACATGTAGTCATCATTATAGTATCATACAGAATATTTTCACTGCCCCAAAATCTGTGCCCTCCTGTTCATCCTTTTCTCCCATCAAACGTTGGCAACCATTTATCTTTTTACTATCTCCATAGTTTTGCATCTTCCAGAATATTATATAGTTGGAATCATACAGTATGTAGCCTTTTTAGATTAGCTTCTTTCATTTAGTAATATGCATTTAAGATTCCTCCATATCTTTTTTTTATTTGCTTTATAGTGCTAAATAATATTTTAAGATTATTTGTTTTATAGTGCTAAATAATATTTTATTGTCTGTATATACCACTTTGCCTACTAAAGGACAGCTTCATTGTTTCCTAGTTTTGGCAGTTATGAATAAGCTGCTATCAACACGTTTGTACAGGTTTTTATGTGAACATAAGTTTTCAAGTCCTTTGAGTAAATACCAAGAAACATGATTTCTGGGTCACATAGTAAGAGTATTTTTACTTATGTAAGAAACCACTGAATTATTCTTTTGCATTCCAACAAAAAATGAATGAGTTTCTCTTGCTCCACATCTTTGCCAGTATTTGGCATTGTCAGTATTTTGGATTTGGGCTATTTCTAATAGGTGTGTAGTGGGATTTCTTTGTTGTAATTTGCATTTCCCTAATGACATGTAATATAGGGTGTCTTTTCATATTTTTATATGCCATCTGTATATCTTTTTTTGGTGTGGTGTCCACATAAAGATTTTTAGATGATTCAAATGGCTGCCGTTAAAAAAATATCTCATATTCAGAGCTAATCACTTGAATAGTTCTTTTTTGTGGTGATGAGTAGGAGTCTGATCCTTTAAACTTCTACTGGGCCTGGCTATTATTGTTAATTTCTTCTTTTCACATTTTGTTTCCACTGACTCCTTGTTCATAATCAGTAAGTATACTCAAACTTCTGTCATGAAAACAATGCTCCCAGTCTAATATTTTTTTTTTCCTCCAAAACAAACACCTTGGGAAAGCAGTCTTCATCGGCTGTGGCTACTTCTTTACTTTTAATTTGCTTTTTACTCTACTACATTAACATTTTTTCTCTCCACTTTTCTGTGATCACATTTTTCTTCCATCACTTCAAGTAAACTGCATAAGAAAAATTAATCAATAATCTTATTTATCATTTGTATTAGAAATATTTTTACCCTTTTATTCATAACATTTAATTCTGTTGATTACTCCCATTTTCTCGAAACTACCTGTTCCCTTTCAGTCTAAGACCTTGAGATCTTACCTTCATGCTCTTAATTTTATGATCATTGTATTTGTCCATTGACAGTTTCTCTTCTTTTGCTCACCATTAAATGTTAATTTTCCTCATATTTCTTTCTTTGCTTTCTTGTCTTTTTATATTTCTCATTTTCATTGCTTCATATACAACCTGTAAATACATGATGCCCATATTTTTATCCATATCTCAGTCTTCTCTTTTAAGGTCCAAAGTATTCCAGCTGACTAATTATGGAATCTAACAACCTATGTGTTCTATGGAAACTTGCCTGCATCTCAGACCTGCTCTCATGCCATACTTCCCTTGGTTATTAAACTCGTGGATTTCCGAAATGCTGAACTTGTTCCCATCCTTAGTGCTATCAATTTCTTCTACTTGAAATACTCTCCCTATAGGTCTGCTCATTGCCGTTTCCTTTTTGCCATTCAGACTCAAGTGTCAGTTCTTAGTATAGGCATTTCCTGACCACCCGTTCAAAAATTGAATCCCTCTAAATTATTCTTTTTTATGTCACATGTTTTTGTAGATTATATCACTCTTTGAAAATATCAGATTTTCTTTGTACAATTGCTTTCTTGTTTATTGCCATTCAACCCATACTAGATTATGAGGACCAATGGGATCATGGCTGTTTTTTCTTTACTGTATTTTTAGCACTAATAATAGTACCTGGCAGATACTGGGCACTAAATAAATATTTGATGAACAAATAAACTAATAATTTTAAGCTCAACCTGAAAAAGCCAATTTTATTGCTTTCTCTCCCAGTCTGCTCATCTACCCCAGCTTGTTTCCTTATTCTGGAGAATCTATGCATTAATCCAAACCAGAAAGCTTAGAATAATAAATCTGCCCTGAACTTGACATGTCCAAGTAGTCATAAGTCCTATCAATTCTACCCCTTAGCCTGTTAGTTACTGGCTTTATGCTTTTAGTTAAGGCCCTTAACTATTTCTTGGACTAATTTAATAATATCCTGGCATGATTTCTTCCTTCTCTTCCATCCTTCCAAATGTTACAAATTACTAGAAAGTATTATTTCTAAACAAACAAAAAAAAACCTTGATCATGTTCTCACTTCTCCCTAAATAAAGGCTTTCAAAGCCCCAAATTGTAAGAGTCAATTCAAGGACAGTCAAAGTCCATCCCTGGCCTGTCTCTCCCTCTTCAAATTTAACTATATTATGATCTCTCAAACAGTCTTAATATACAGTTATACCAACAACATATTTCCAATTTTGAGTCCCCTTGATTTTTAAAAATCATGTATCTTTTTTACATAAGCTGTAAAATATATAAAGAAATTATGCATATGGAATTTAAAATGAAATACTGAAATGTTTTCTCCAGTTTATTGATCTATATCATAAAATCTAAATTTTTTTTCTCAGGTGACGCAGTGTATATTCTATGCTTTAAAAGATGGTCTGTGGGGGACTCTCCACAATATCAAGTCTTGATCAATTAGGGCTGCCCCTGAGAGCAGTTCAGAGCAAGGAGAGCCTGCTGCCTGCCAAGAAGTGTGTTATCAAAATAACTGTCCAAAGCTTTTCCAGGCCAGAAGGGAAATTACGCACTGAGGTTGAAGAAACAAAGGAAAATAAGAGTTACTAAGAAAAAGTTACTTATTTATCAAGCAAGAAAGAAAGCATGTAAATATCAAGTGAAGTGAAGGGTCTAATATATGGATGTATGAAAAGTTAGACAAAATATTATTCCACAATTATAGCATTTTTATTTTGATGTTCCTCATGTGTTTAAATCCATAAGATTTCTTAAAACTGTTAAACAGGTGCTAGAAGATTAACAGATTCAGCAAATATTTGTTATCTACTTAGAAAAATTCAAAAAATAAAATATTACGTATGTGGATAATTCTAATGAACATCAAAAATTTCTTTTTTTTTTTTTTTGGTCATCCAAGTATGCAATCAAGTACCTTGTGTGTAAAAACAGTATTTCTCAACTTCTTTCTTGATACAAAGGCAAATATTATGCCTTTGTAACTTTGTATTTGACATACAGTGGCAGTGATTGGGATGAAAATGTAAAAGTTGAGCTTAACTTTTGTTCTAAGGCTAACATTGTGAAACGTGGTTTCTTGATTGCTGAAACAATTGACCACCTGAGAAAGGCATTAATCTCTTCCTCTTATTTTGAGTAGAATAAATAGTGTGTTGAGATGCAACAGGAGAGGTGTTCTACATTTCAGCTGGCCTGCTCAAGTACCCTACTTTTGAGTGGGTACAGGAATGTTCGTACCCAGGTACCCCAGCTCCGCTTGCTATCTCTTCTTTTTTTCTCCCCATCTCTTTAGGTTTTTTCCCTCTTTCTTTCTGAAGCATGTTTTGCATGGAGAAAACCATTCTGGTTGCTTGCTTTTCCATCTCACAACTGAAACACAAGAGCACAACTGTTGGGTTAGGTGGCTCATTGTGAACACTGTATAGCAGTCACAATTATATAGAAGCCAAATTAGGATAAGTTGTAAAGATGAATTTTATTGCTTCTAGCAGCTGTGTTATAGTCTAGACTTATATAGACAATAACTCTAAATATTCACTCAATGTATTGCAATGGTATAGTTTTAAAATTAAAATGACCCTACATTATAGAATAGATAACTGTAGTTAATCCTAGTTTCTCCAGTACAGATCACTGATGTAAGATGCTTTTTGAGCTTTATGGAGTTTCCTAAACACAAATACTTTAATATTTATTTCAGTGTTGGTTCTTTTACCAAATGACCTGGGAAAGGTTCTTCTATAGGAAGAGATATTTAATAGTCATTCTGCTGATGCTGGAGAATTGAGTGACCACTTGCTTCCAGGGTGAATGTATTTCTGCCCTCTATAGTTGTAACACAGAGAGAATTGTCCCATTTAATATTATCTATGTGTACACTACATATTAATTACCAATAAACGGTCATAATTAGAGAGTGTTCATAATTATCCCCACAATGTTATGCATTTTGAGAAAGGTTTATTAATTTGTTTTAATCTACTCATTTATTGTTTTTATTTTCTCTCCCAAATTATGACAGTGCTTAGTCTCTTCATATTTCTTTTTTCAATTACTAATGAATGTTTAATATAATTGACTCAAACAGGGAAGAGTTGTATGGAGGTGTGCATGAGTTTTCTTTTTTCATAGTATTATGAAAACTAAATCATACTTAACTCAAAAAACCCAAGGTCAAATTATTTAATTTGTACTTTAGTGTGCTTTCATCATATATGTGGTTTTGCTCTTTAACTTTTGATCTGCACAGCTACAACACATTTTTGTAATTCTTACAACTAGTTATTCTATGGGTTTCTATGTATTTTTTTCCCCCTGCATTGATGAGAATGGTTAACTGCCTTTGGAACTTTTTTCAAGGTTTATATTAATGCTCTATAGCATAGAAATTTGAGGACAAAATGTTCACCTTTCAAGTTTTTAAGACTCTACAGAAACTTTATTTTAAGAAGTTTTTATTCATTCTCAATGAGTAGAGAGTGGGTGGCTGCCCATTTTGTTATGGGTCTTTATTAGTTAATCTCAGTTGTCATTATATAAACATTCCCTTCTACTTCTCAAGTGATTTTCAAGTTTTGTGGATCAGGCTTTTCAAAGATTAAAACCTTGGACTCTGCTCTTCAATATTTATCAAATTTTGCACCATGTGAAAAATAACTTGAAATATTGCACAAAACCATACATTCTATTCATTCTCTTAGTTAAAGCACATGTTGCCTTTGGATCATCCTGGACCACAATAGACTTGTGTACACGAATACAAATATTTCAGTATAATATGACATTTTGTAAGTGTCAGTCACCTGTTTTATAAACTAGGGATACTAATAATTACCTTATAGGTTTATTGTGATAATTAAATTAAATTAATCATGTGAAATATTAACTATACTCCTTAGAAAAAAACAAGTACTTAAAAATGTTGATTGTATTTCTTGTATATGTGACTACAAGTATAAAAGTGGTCAATTCTTCCAGAGGACAAAAAGTGTCACAAAGTGGGTAACACCTAAATCAGAACATGAAGAACAAGTAGGAATTTTTCATAAAGCTAAAAGAAGTAAAAGAGCAGCATGTGTAAAGGCATTGAGATGTAGTGAAAAAGATCATGAGAATAGGGATGAGCCTGGTTATGAAGACACATGTAGACAAGGTAGAGAAGTTTAGATTTTATTCAGAAAGTAAATGGTATCTGGTCTATTAGATTTAATTTTAAATTTTTTTCTATTTAACTATGAGTTTTAGAAAAAATGGAGAATCCTAAAAGAATTACCTAAGTCCTCATTCATGGTATTATGAAAACATTAATGAAAAAAGTCATAATTTTAAATATCAATTAAGTTACTGAAGAAGGTGCAGTAATATTGAAGAAAATATATTGAGTACAAAGGATTTGAAGTGTACATGCTGCTCTATTTTAAGTATATTTACCTTGAAGATTTAATTTTCAATTACTATTCTGCATATAAAATTATTTTAAACGTTTTAAGATAACATTATTAAAAGGAATCTGTTGTAAGAAGGCAATAAATTGCTCAATAATTTGTATATTTTGAGGATTTGTATTTTACAATACTTCCTAAGAAAAGCACTATAAAATACTTTTTATATTTATTTATCAGATCTTTTCTGTCTATGAGACAAATACAGTATGGTAGTGTAAAAAAAAAATCTGAATGTAAAAAGCCCTAGGTATTATTCTACTACTCATGTACTGCATGACCTTGATGTAATTACAATACTTATTTGGGTCGCAATTCATTAAATAAATAAATTGATTTAGTTTCTTCCTTGTGGTGACATTGAAGCCCCAGTTTTGTGATTACTTGTTATTTATTTTCAAATATACAAACATTTTATGTATAAATAGAGCACAAACTGGTTTAGAGAAGAATACAAAATTCTGTTTATGGATGTTCCTATTAGATGTTCTTCAAAAATTATATAGGAAGAACATTAAATTAACACTATGGATATAGATAAAAGTTAAAATTAGTAGTGATAATACAAAAAAATGAAATGACTTCTAGAGTTTTAAATTACATCTATATGTAGATCTGACAACTTATATTTTTAGTACATTATTAGTCTAGAGATGTAATTTTTCATTTGTTCCTATGTATTTATCTTTCTTTAGTAAATTCTATAATTTACTCATTTACAATAGAATTTACCTAAACATCTATAGATGGTTCAATATATATTTTTAAGTATTCTCTTTGATAAAGATTAGCAAAGAACTATTTTTATTTCATTTGTAAACTCATAGATCTAAAGAAATTTGCTTTTCATTAGAAAACTGTACTACTCTCCATTCTTGGGAGTCATTAAATTAACAAACACATTTAAATTATTGCCAGATAGTTTAATAGGCAGTAGCCTTTCATGACTGGATGTGCTCATTTGGATCAAATTTTCATTGTTCTTAAGGTTAAAAAATACATCTGCAAACCACAATTAACTATACAATTAATGGGTTATTTTTTAATCAATATGAAAAAGACCCTGTTTATTTATGAATTAATATATTTCTATAATTATAAACATGAAATACAAAATTGCAGTAATCAATGAAGTAGCTGAAATATGATCCTTAAGTTTGCTTCTCCAGGTTAGCTTTTATTTGACAATGTTCTGAAGAACACTGGCATTCTCCCAGATGCTCCTTGGAAAATAAAGCTGTAGGAGCAAATGTAAATGGTAAATGGTGGATTCGACAAAGGGAAGCAAAATGTGTTACTTTTGTTTCAGCATCAATTTGCCAGAGGAATCTTAATTTGGGCACTGAACTAATTTTTTGTGTGATATCTCATGAGATTAAAGATATTGTGCAGGATATTTTTGGAAATACCCATTCTGTTTAACAACAGTTTGCATAGAAAAACTTGAAGTGAAATAAAACAAAACAAAAATTATAACCCACCTGCCCTCTGCTACCCCAAGAAGAAGATGGGGATTGCAAGGCCAGATGCTTTTCTGGGAGGGGAAGAGGCAGTACATGCCACAAACTTCTCATAAATTTATTAGAGCACTATTCTTTTATTCTTTAAAACTGTAAAGAGGAAATCCAAATTAAGGCTAAAAAAAGGAAGAAGATTTAAAATATATTTTCTAGATATACCAGTAGAAATAAATTTGTAGTTTTAATGTAAGGCTTATTATATAGTAAGTTTGGAAAACAGTTATTTGCAAATCAGAATAATTGCACTTTTCTTATGAAGTCAGTCTGGAAGGTAAAGTGTGGAGAGTGGAGATTGCTTTTCTTCTATGTCAATTAGTTGATTTATTCTTTTTTTAAAAAAATCAACATAAAGAAATCCCTGAAATGTTCAATACAGATGTCTCCAAAAGGTTATGGCTACCAGGGTTTCCTGCCCCCCACAACCTCCAATGTATCACATAATCTTTGTATAATTTATAGATGATAGCAAAGCAATCAGGCCACATTCATAAAAGCCTAGTGACACATAATTTAGTTGAATCTGAGAATTAGAATTAATTGTCTCTCTTTGTTCCAACTTCTAAATCTTAGTATATAATTCACTGCATGCCATTACAGCTTAATATTTGCATGAAATCACAGTTTAGCTGGCATAATTTTACAGCAATTAAAAAACTACTTAATCGTCATGCAAATTAATATGAGGGCCCTTGAGTCATAAGGGTGTTGCCATTTTTTTAAGTATCTCCAAGCTGACGACAGTTATATACTTGCAGACATCTATAACATAATTGATAACATTCTTCCTATTCATGGAAATATAAGTGAATATTAATTCATTTTTTCTATTATAAATAAAAGAGCAACAATATGAATATGCCATTCTGTAGGAAAGACATTATTATGATAATGATAATGAATCTTTATCTTCCAGACATAAGTCTAGGTTGAAAGTAAAAAGTAACGTGAATCCCTGTGCTCTCATTTATCATCCTTTCCATATTTTCATTTCCAAAGGCAGATGTTCCTGTAACTCTCTAGAACATAAAATGGCCTAAAGCAATGTATGCAGAAACCTTTTGGAAAAGCTAATTGTTCCTTTTCTAGGTCTAGCTATAGGTGATATACATATAAATTGATAAGGACCCTACACATCAGATTACTGATATCAGGATCTAGTTTAAAAAGAAAATATATAATATATAATAACACTTCTTAATATCTCAAACTCAGTACACAGTCATGGAAGTTTATGACTAATATTCTGTTATCCTAACACCATATAACAGATCTCACTGCTGAGTACCTTGCACTCATTCAGACAATTACCTTCACTGCAGCCAGAAGTTCTTTTTAAAACACACTACTTCCATGCATAAAATATGTAGTTTCTTCCTGTTGTATGTAGAAAAATATCCAGACTCATTCAAATGAGCCTAGCAGTCTTGCATTATCTGACCTCTTTCTGTTCCTTATAACTTCTTGTTTTCTCCTTTTACATTCTAGTTACAGTGATTCTCTGCTAGTTCTGTGACTATTTTAAGATCTTTCTTAAGTACTACTCACCTTCTACCCCTAATATTCTTCCCACCTCTCTATACTTCTTATTTGCCACCTCTGTGAGGCTTTCTCAGAATGGTTCTTAAATGGATCCTCCTTTTGTTTTGTTTTTTTTTCAGCTTGTTTTTATTTCAGCTCCTTTCCTTTTTTTTTATTAAGGTATAGTTGACATACGGCATTATATTACTTTTAGGTAGACAACATAGTGACTTGATATTTATATTCCTTACAATGTGATCACAATAGGTCTAATATATGTCACCATTCATAATCATTACAATAATATTAACTGTTTTCCCTATACTGTACATTACATTCCTGTCACTTATTTTCTTTCATAACTAGAGGTGTGTACCTCTTATTTCCCTTCATCTTTTTCACCCACTCACCTACCTCCTTCCCCTCTGACAACCATCAATTTGTTCTCTGTAACTATGAGTCTGTTTCTATTTTATTTATTGGTTTTGTTTTGTTTTGTTTTAGATTTCACAAATAAGTGGAACCATATGGTATTTGTCTTTCTCTGTCTGACTTATTTCACTTAGCATACATAATACCTTCCAGGTTCATCCATGTTGTTGCAAATGGCAAGATTTCATCCTTTCTTATGACTAAATAATATTCCATTTTACATATATGCCACATCTTCTTTATTCATTCATCTATCAATGGACATCTAGGTTACTTTCATCTCTTGGCTATTGTAAATAATGCTGCAATGGACATAGAGGTGCATATAGCTTTTTAAATTAGTATTTTCAATTTCTTTGGATAAATACCCAGAAGTGGAATAGCTGAATCATATGGTAATCCTACACTTAATTTTTGAGGAAACTTCATACTATTTTCCATAATGGCTGCACCAATTTACAATCCCACTAACAGTGAATGAGATTTTTTTTCTCCCAAATCAGCTTTTTTCCTTTTGATTTTCATAATTTCATTTCTAATTAGAATTTTATTCTTCTATTTATATGTGTGTGTATTTATTTAACCCTTTAACTAAAATATAAATAAGAAAGCAGGAATAATTTTATCACATTCATACTGTTAAGTCCAAGATCTAGTAGATTATATGGTACACATAGTAGTCACTAAAAAAATTATTTAATGAATGAATGTCTTTATCTTGAAATACAAAAAGAGCCTATACCAAAACTCTCATTTCTCTCTGAAGAGAGAATGTTGAGCAAAAAAAATTTTTTCCTGTCTTCTAAGCAAATTTTCTTAATAGCAGAAAATTTAAAAATTGGTTTAGATGTCTTAAAAATAAGCCTTCTAAAATAGGGCAGAGAAGTTATTTTTGCAATGAATTATTTTTCAAAGTATCAATATAAGCATAGTCTCTTATACAAAGAATTCTATTTCATACATAGTATATAATGCAGTGTATGGCATCGAGTAGATTTTCAGTTAATATTTTCTCAATAGATGATATGAAACTGAAGTTTGAAGGGCTTAAATATGTGTAAAAAATAATTGACACAATATTTTTAAAAAGGTGGAATAATTAAAGGATTTAAATACACCATGCAGTGTGATTCGCATGCAAAAATAGTGAGAAGACTGAGGGAAGATGTTCATACAAACCTTGTGACTAGATTGTTTAATGGAGACTCTTGATGATGAATTAGATGATTGTATGAGTCTTTTTTTTAGCTTTTAAGGACACAGTTACTTGTTTTTAATAAAGTTAATTTGAATAAAAGTCCAGTCACCATATCTTATATATACCTTTTAATCTCTTCTATGTAATGCTTTTATCCTGTGAAATGGGCAAGGTCATAAAAAAAGGCTTTGTACTGCCTCCAATTTCTCTTTTTCTTACTATTCTTCCAAACTGTTCACCCTAAATTAATGGTCATTTTCAGCTCATAAGAAATAGATGTTTTAAGATTGTCAAAGGTAATGCATAGGAATTTTATCTACATACCATGCATAGTACGAAGAGTGAAAGGCTGAACACGATATATAATATATATAATATATAATATACAATTAACATATATATAATATATAATGTATTATATATAATATATAATATATAATATATAATATATAATGTAAACTTTTTTTATAATTTGAAAATGGTGATATAATTATTAAGATGTAATTAAAACCATAGCATATTTAAAAATGTTTGGTTTTATATTTCCAGCCAATAAATTTAAAGAGTATAATTATCTTGTGGAGATCTGTGACCTTTGATATTAAATATTGAAATTCATACACCAAAAATTAATTATAAACTATCTTCACCTCTAAAGACTCATTTTTTACTAGACTTAATCAGATACTTTTAACCATATGTTCTTTATGGTTTCTATAAGAAGAAAGAGCTCAAACTAATACAAAAGACCAACAAGTGTTTTTTGATGAAGTTTTCAAGTTAGTACTATAATTCATTGTCCTATACATGTACTTTTGTTTTTTAATTGCTTTTCTCTAGGGCCACCTTCAGCTCCTAGGAATGTGGTTTTTAACATCAATGAAACAGCCCTTATTTTGGAATGGAGCCCACCAAGTGACACAGGAGGGAGAAAAGATCTCACATACAGTGTAATCTGTAAGAAATGTGGTTTAGACACCAGCCAGTGTGAGGACTGTGGTGGAGGACTCCGCTTCATCCCAAGACATACTGGCCTGATCAACAATTCCGTGATAGTACTTGACTTTGTGTCTCACGTGAATTATACCTTTGAAATAGAAGCCATGAATGGAGTTTCTGAGTTGAGTTTTTCTCCCAAGCCGTTCACAGCTATTACAGTGACCACAGATCAAGACGGTAAGTTCCACTGCTATTCTCTCAAACAGACCCATAATTTCCTTTTGCTGCATAATATCCTTGGTGGGCCTATGTTTCCTATGGTGCAATTGTATATTTTATATACCATAGAAGTGATTTTCTTGTCGTTGCTCTTGTTGTTTCCAATGGTACAAAAAGGTATTTTTGATATACTTCTTAGTAGTATTGTTGATTAGATACAATACTTCTTTCTACTGTCTATGTATTTGTTTTTTATATAATCCTATACCAATAGAAATTAGTAAATCCATATTTCTTACCAATGAACATTAGTTATAAATGAAATGTTACTGAATGAATTGAAATTCAGTTACCCCACTTATGCTGCCATCCCTTTTTCATATCAAATAAAGCAAATAGTAAAAATTTATGCTAATTATAATTATCTATATTGTAAAAAGATTTTAGTTAACATACTTAACCATGAGTCACTCTAAAAAGAAATAGCTAAAAGTATCTAGAAATGAGTCTAAATGATATTGCAGACTGTAAAAAGTAGTTAAACTGTCTTTTTTAAAAAATTCAATTGCTTTCAGTTAAATGTTCCCTTTATAACACTGTAGATTTTTGCTGCAATGTAGTTAGGTGTGAATACTCCTATAATTTTTATAAGTGTATGTTCATGATTTATTGTAGAGCATAATATAGAAAAAGCTTCAGAGATTTTAAAAACTCCCTTTGAGAGGCATTCATAAATTATGTGGATACACAAATGATTGTCTTATAGCAGAAAGTATTATTGTATATGAACGCACATATATGAAACAAATTTATAAAGATAAAACTATTTTTATACATTGTATTTCTTTGCTTGGTCTGATATAACAAATGTCATAGTCTGGGTGGCTTACACAATAGAAATTTATTTTCTCACAAATCTGGAGGCTAGAAGTTCAAGATAAAGGTATCAACAGAGGTGATTTCATTCTGAAGCCTCTCTCCTTGGCTTGTAGATAGCCATTTTCACCCTTTGTCTTCACATGGTCTTTCCTTCGTGCATGTCTGTATCCTAATCTCTTGTTCTTATAAGGGAACCATCATATTGGATTAAAGCCCATCCATATGACCTCATTTTACCTTCATTACCTGTTTATAGGACCTATCCACAAATTTAGTTAGTTTCTGAGGTGCTGAGATTAGGACTTCAAAATATGAATTTTAGAGGTATGGGATTCAGCCTATAACATACACTAATGCAGCATATTATGATATTTTAAATAAAAGTCTATTGAAAGTGTTGGAATACAACTAAACAATAAAAAGGAACAAACCATTAATACAAGTTCTTGGATTAACTTTAAGGTACTGTGGTAAGTGCAAAAGCCAATATCAAAAGGAAGTATACAAAGTGAATCTCTTCTATAATATTTTTTTAATTAACTTTATTGAGGGACATTGGTTAATAAAATTATGTAGGTTTTAAGTGTACAATTCAATAATACATCATCTATATATTGCATTGTGTGTTCACCACCCAAAGTCAAATCTCTTTCCATCACCATATATTTGGTCCCTTTATTCCCCATCTATCTCCCCACTACCCTCTTCCTCTCTGGTAACCACTAAACTGCTTCCTGTGTCTACGAGTTTTTGTTTGTCTTGTTCATTTGCTGCTTTCAGTCTTCTATCCCACATATAAGTGAAATAATATGGTCCTCAACTTTTTCTGTCTAACTTATTTTGCTTAGTGTGATTACCTCGAGATCCATCTATGCTGTCAATACAAATGGCAGTATTTCTTCTTTTCTTATGGCTGAATAATATTCTATCGTATATATGTTCACATCTTCTTTATCCAGTCATCTATCAAAGGACACTTTGGCTGTTTCCATGTCTTGGCCACTATAAATAATGCTGCTGTGAACATCAAGGAGCATATATGTTTATGGATAAATGTTTTCAATTTTTGGGGGTAGATACCCAGAAGAGGGATTGTTGGATCATATGATAATAATGTTATTAATTTTTGAGGAACCTCCACTATGTTTTCCATAGTGATTGTACCAATTTACATTCCCACCAGCATTATGTGAGGGTTCCTTTTCCCTCACAATCTCTCTAACACATTATTACTTGTCCTCTTGATGATAACCATTCTAACAGGTATGAGATGGTATTTCATTGTGGTTTTAATATGCATTTCCTTAATAGCTAGTAAAGTCGAGCATCTTTTCATATCTGTTGGCTGTTTATATGTCTTCTTGGGAGAAGTATCTATTCAGGTCCTCTGCCCACTTTTTAATTGGATTGTTTGTTTCCTTGTTTTTGAGTTGTATGAGTCTTTCATATATTTTGTATATTAACCCCTTATTGGAGTTGTTGTTTGCAAATATTTTCTCCCATTCAGATGGTTGCCTCTATGTTTTGTTGATGGTTTGGGTTTTTTTGTTTTGTTTTGTTTCATTTTGTTTCATTTTGTTTTTGCTGTGTAGAATCTTTTTAGTTTATTAGAGTCCCATTTATTTATTTTTGCTTTTATTTCCCTTATCTTTGAGCTCAAATTGATAAAATTCTCTCTAAAACCAAGGTCTATAAATTTAATACCTATGTTTTCTTCTATACAATTTATTGTTTCAGGTCTTATATTCAGATGTTGAACCATTTTGAGTTAATGTTGGTGTATGGTGACAGATAGCAGTCTAACTTTGTTACTTTGCAGGTGGCTTTCCAATTTTCCAGCACCATTTTTTGAAGAGGTTTTTTTTTTCTCCATTGTATGTTTTTAGCTCCTTTGTTTTGGCCTATAAATATGCAGGATTGTTTATTAATGGGCTCTTACTTCTGTTTCATTGGTCTCTGTGTCTGTTTTTTCTTCCAATACCATGCTGTTTTGATTATTGTTACTTTGTAATGTAATATGAAGTCGGGCAATGTGATACTTCCAGTTTTGTTTCTTTTTATTCAGGATTGCTTTAGCTATTAGGGGTCTTTCATGATTCCATATAAATCTGATCATTTTTTTTTTCCATGTAGAGAATAGATTAGTGGTGGCTAGGGGCTAAGAATTCAGGGGACAGAGATATGGCAGTAAAGTGATAGCAGGAAGGAGCCAGGTGATGGCAATGCAGTTGATTCTTGATTGTGGTGGTAGTTACACAAGGTTATATATGTGATAAATTTTATAGAGCTACACACACCTACACACATGCACGCACACACACAATCATGTGTACACGAGCTCCAGGGACTGTGGATTTTACCAATGTTAGTTTCTTAGTTCAGTGTTGTATTATAGTTATGTAAGTGGTTAACTATTTTTTTTCAAATTTCTGTGAAACTATAATTATTGCAAAATTTAAAAACATTGCTAAACTCAAGAAATGTACAGAAAGAAAAGTTTAATATTCTACTAAAACATATTTGAAATGGATATGACTATTTTATTCAAAACATTATACATATAAGTCCACCTTGCTGATCTCTCAGATATGTATCTAATAAATAAAGCAACAACAGATAATATTACACAATAACAATTTTTTATTTACTATGCAATTTTCTCTTTCATTTAACAAATATCTCTACATCATAGAATTTGCTTTAGGTTCATTCAAAAGAGAATTCTTATTTTCTTTTTTTTCTTTTTTTCCATAGATTCAACAAAATCTTGTCAACTATATTTTCAGGATAAAACAGATTAGGACCTTTTTTTCCTCTGTGGTTTAGCAGATTATTTCTAAGGTTCTTTTGTTGCCACTTGACCAAAAAATATATTCCACTACAACCATTCTTAACTATAAGATGTAAATAGATTTTAGGATTAAAAATAACTTCTCTCTATAAAGAACAAAATACATAAATAGCTATATAATTTCATATATGAACACAGCAGCCTTTCATTCTAAGATTAGAAGTTTATTTAGTTTGCTTTTTTACTTTGCAAAAGGATAGAATATAAATTATTTCTCACTTATACAATGAGAGAATTTGTTAAAAGTGTATTGCTATAAGGATAGAAGGTATATTGAGGATGGACTAAGATATTGTATTCATATATTGAGACTACATATTTATCAGGATAATATTATTAAACAATCTTCCCTAATAGATTTATCTTTGTTGAAGAATGTTAAGAAACAATTATTACTAATTTAATTTGACATTTTTTCACATATGATTAATAATAAAAACTCAAAATATATTTAAATTTTATTTAGAAAGTATGTGAAGGTTTTAAACTGAACTAAAATATTGTCACTTATATACTTAATAAAATATTATAATCAGCCTTACATTTATGAGTGACTATCTCCATGTCATAATTTTGAGAGACACGAAGAAGGCCCTCTCTCTTTGTGCCTGAAATTCTGACATTAGAGAATCTCATCTTTAAAACTGCAAATACTCCATGTAAGGATAACATTATGAAATAATTTATCTGTGAATGTATCAGTTATTCTTTTCATATCAAAAGGAGTCAGATCCTAGAGTTGAGTAAAAACAAAACAAAAAAAGGTTATAGAAACTAAAGTGTCCCAGAACCAAACTTTAGCTGTCATCATTTTTATGCTAGCCTTGAAAAGATGATAGTTTTACTGCTGCGGACAGAGGAAAGAATTTCTGATCATTTCACTTGGATATCTTTGGAAATTCTCTTTGAAGTACCTGAGAGGCACTTTCCAAAGTTATCTGTAATGTAACACATTACAGTTTCATTGGACTGAAATAGCCACAACAAATGACTTGTTTCATTATCTGTAGGTGGCATATCATTGTTTTTAATAACAAAATGGAAAAGCAATATGTGCTATTCCTAAACCTTTAATTTATCCAACATAGCTACAGTGGCAAATGAGCCTTTATGAACTTTACAGTCTAGTGGGGAGGCAGATAATAAATAAACAATGACAATATATATTATAATTAGTACTGTATGTAAGTCTCACCAAGGAGAAGTTCAGGATACTCTAACAGCATATATTCTCCAGGTCTGGAGGATAAGGGCTGGTCTTCCTGAGGAAAAAGATTTAAATGAAGCTCTGTTCTAAGAGATAACTAGAATGTGACTTGGCAAAGTAAGACTGGGAAAAAGGAAAGAACTCTGAGTAGAAGGTACCAAAGATGGAGCAATTGAAGGGTTAAGGCACTGATGACTAAGTATCAGGAGCATCTAAGTAGTTGGTCTGTTCCAGAGGTACAGAAGGATTTGAAGAAGAAACTGAAGATTTAACCTAAAATTTGGAGAAATGAGTAGGTATGCAAATTAGTCAAGTTAGGGAATCAGCATTTATCAGAAAACACCAATGTATTATTAGGACCACAAGCAGGGAAAAGAAAATCATCACAACAATCAGATTGTTCATAAGGTGACACTTGTATAAGTAAGAAAGCAAAATATTAGAGACTAAAATTTATAAACAATTGCATTAAATGTGCTTTTACTGCTCGATGTATGCACAGTGTGGAACATGAGGATAAAGAGAGAATTTGCATTGAATTGCCTTTTCTTTCATGTAATGACTATATATATATTTTTTCTCATATTTAAGAGATATTAAGGAAACCACATTAAAGAACCCCAACTTAATTGTTTGCTATCTGTTTACAATTAAAATTTTTTACATTTGTTTACAGTTAAACAAATGTAAAAAAATTATTTGCCAAATCATTTAGAACCATTTAGCTGTAGTTATGTGAAACATTCCTTGATTATTCTGATTTTAGTTGGATAAATAAGATTATAGATTTAAGACTATGACTCTCATAATTAGAAATCTTAGCAACAAACCTTAATTAACTGACTTCTATAATCCCTAAGAGCTATATTTGTAACCTTCTATTTTCATAGTTTATTTAGTCTTTAAAGGTGTTTCATTTAGAGAGCACAACAAGAATGCAACACCTAGAAAACATTTGATTTTAATATTCAGTGCATGATAGAAAAACTAAGGTATATAGTTCAGTAAAAGGAATTATTCTGGTCAGAGACAGTGCAGGAAAATGTTAATCATGGAGAGTCAACCTGAAACAAATTGTGTTTGTAGATATCCTGACATGTGTAAAAATCTTTAGGGACCTTGTTCAAAGTGAAAGACATGCTAGATTACAAACCAATTCTGCTGATATTTGCTAAAGGGTCTTTAAAGCAATTATTGTCAGAAGCAGGTTGTCTAATTGATGGGCTTCTTAAAATATACACTCAGCACTCCTATATCTGCCATTGGGTGACTACTCTGTATAGGCCTTGCTTTAGACTCACATTTTGATTAAAGTTTTTATAATTTGCTCAGGCAGCAATAATTAATTTAACTGACATTGAAATAGATTTAAATCAAAAGTATTTATGTATTTATAAACTCGAGATGTCTGTTTAATTTACAGTCCACTGCATTTTGGAAATACAGTTTATTTCAAATGCCAAACTTTTGCACGTTGCTGGAGTAGGTAATTAAGGACACTAAACATTCATTCATCTTTATATCTGTATTTTAATTTATTTTATGTCTGGATATTTCTCACAGTCCTCACTGTTTTCAAAATTCTTGACATCAAGTATTTTATTTTCTAAAATCTGTGCAAGTCTATTCAAATTTTAGAAAATCAATATAAAAGTTTGAAATGCCTACCAAAAAATATGCTGGATACAATTTGATGGCATGATAATTTTTCAAAAAGGCAACAATCATAATTTAAAGTAAGAGATATGCTGTACTGTTTGTATTTTTCATATCTCTTAAAAATTAGAAAATTACATATTCAAAAACTACAGACACCTTGCACTAAAGAATAAAATTTTTCTATCTCTTCAGGAAGAGTGTTTTTTTCTGAAAAGTGCACTGAATAGTTTTGGAAGATAATTGAATTGCCAGTTTAGTTAATCATAACTAAATCTTTGTGGTCTATCCAAATATTAAATTATAATAGAGTCTGAATGATTGTTAACTTTTACTCCGAGGAACATCAAATTGCTAACACATCTAGTGTTTTTGTGGCATGCAATTTTTGTTTTGTTTTGTTTTTAGTAAATTAATGATATAGAAAAGTCCCTTAGACCTTAGCAACTCTTTCACTGCAGTTAGTCAGAGGTTCAGCTCTCAGGCAACAAAAACAGAAAGTGAGCTGCTCCCAGTCTGTTATGTACAGTGGCATACCTGTTCCTACTTTACTGGACTATAATCATATTTTGTGAGGCGAATGTGATAACCACTACACTATGGAAACTGTTAATAATCTATTTTGTAATAGTTTGCTTTCCTAACTAAAATGTAAGTTTCTTGATAGCCAGGATGATGTATTATTTAACTAAAAATAGTCAAATAATATTGTCTATAACTTAATATTTCTCTGTTGACTGCATTAACAGAAATTGGAGATAGCTTTAGTTACTCTTTAATTACTTAGTTAATTTAAAAATATTTATTGAATATTTACTATCTGCCAGGAAATATTCTATGTGCTATGGATACAGTGGAGAAAAACAAAAGGTTAATAGTATTCCTGCCTTCATGGACATTGTATTCTAGTGCTGAGTATATGTCCCATGAAGAAAAACTAAACAGAGTAAGAGATTTGGAAGTAATGAGGAGAGGGGCATTTCACATAGGAAACATCTCTCTTGATAATATGACACTTCAGTAGATCATAAATGTAATAAAAATCCCTGTGGATATATAAAAAAAAGACTATTCTAGGCAATGGGAATAAAAAGCCTTAAATTTAACAAAGAATTAATCTAGAACATAATGAGAAAATATTATTGCATATGTATTCTTTAGCATATACTAAATTTCATACTCATTAAAGTCTCTGGTGCTATACTTACAGAATTTGTAATAAAAGGCCTTAATCAACACTAATTTATTTATTAATAGCAATCATGTTTTTCCTTGATTATACGTTGTTAGATAAATGTATTTAATTCTAAACTTAATTTTAAGCAATTGGCTTTTAGAGTCATGAACTTTTCTCTGAGGAATTCTCATTTGCACATTTTGCAGGAAAATAATAAGTACTTTTTTTAGTATGAAATTGTAAGATCTTATTGCTCTTTTGATGCTTCTACTACTACATTAATAATTTTAATGGCATTGTCTCTACAAATTGAAGAATAGTAGTAGAGTTTATTTATGAAATATTTTAAATCCTGTAAAAATAAACCTGGTTAGCTGTGAAGATAAGTATAAATTATCATATTTTGCATAATCTGTATTATATGATGTTAGGCTTGACTTTATGTTTAGAAAAATGTCTAGCAAACTGCTGCTTTTTAATGTAGTTCTTCGCTTTGAAAATAGAAGCTAGTTTAATTTCATTAACTAAATGATGCCTACTAAACAAATTGACCTGTTTGGGTAGCTGATTCATATATTGTTACTATTTAAAACTAGATTTAAAAAATATTTTCTAAAAGCCTCTTTAACTATTAGTAATAATTGGAAAAACATTAATGTGTAAGAATTAAACAAATTTCAAAATTGACAGAATGATTCTGATAATTTTTAAAATGTGAAATGTCTTTATGCCTAAAAAATACTTTAATTTGTAAAGATTGAAAACTAACTGCTATCTTTTTAATAAGAATGAAATTCCATATAGCATCTTTAGATTAAATAGCTTTTTTTCATTCCATGTATTCCTCAGCACTTTTCTATTTGGTTTGGGTTCTAAAACAATCAGTTTCAGCTACATAATTTGTAATGCTCAGTGAAAAATGAAACTGCAGGAATCTTTGTTAAAAAATCAGGGGGAAAAAGCCATGAAAGGTACTAAAATATAAAGCTTTTCTTTTCATAATTTCTCTCCTTCACCTTGTCATCATGCTTTTTAACTGTCATTTATGTCCTTCTAAGTAAAGAAAAAGTAAAATTTCAAATTATTAGCATAAACTTTACCATTCTTCTTTATATTGCTCAATGTTACATTTAAATGTAAGTATAAGAGCATTTAACTTGTACATGGAATTATCAAAATCACACAATTCTTTTTCTATAGTCCTACCCCCACTTTGTTCCCAGTCCCCAAAGGTGTCTCAAGCAGAGCAAAATAGACAAATATAAGCCACACTCAGGTTGGAGGAAGGAAGAGATGGTGTCCCCTAGGCACTGAGCCAGCACAGGGAACACACCCTCTACACATGGAAGAATGAAGCCACCGCCAGGTTGCCAGGACCTTCCAAACCCACAGTGGAAGGGAAAACACCAAAGGTCTTTAAACCTCCGTCCCAGAAGTTGTTGGCTACTTGTGCATGGTGAGTGAGAAGCCTTCCCCTGATAAGATGTGGCTTCTGCAGAACATAGATAGCCAACAAACACGCATGCACGCACAGAAATCTGCAGTCCCAGGGCTAACCTAGACCCTTCCTGTGGACATGTCCAGATCCCCACTGGAGACAAGAGACAACCCAAGAATGTGATCCTCCTCAGAAGTCAACCCAGTCACCTACACCAGGCAGAGAGGGTGGTAGCTGTCAAGGGCCGGAGAAGAGATTGGAAAACTGTATGATGGAGAGCAGAGAAGTGTGTCCCAGGAAACACGTTCCAGGAATGTGGGGAGGCAGCCAGAGGTTGGACCTCGCTTAGAGTTGATGCTTCAGTCTCCTAGTACATGCTCCATTATCCCATCAGACTTCACTTACAAAACATAAATTCAAAGATAAAATTATTAAGAATTTCAAGATGGCAGTACCTGAACATTAAACCCTGTGCAGGGTGGGGAAGTTGTGCAATTGCTTAGTCACACACTCATCGAGCCAGCCATGAAAGCATTTTACAAAACTGTTGTCCTCATTTACCTTTATATATAAGTCAGCAAACAAATAGTCTGTGACTATGATGTTCCAAGTACTGTGCTGTATGTTATGTAGTGAAAATAAAATGCATGTTTGAGTGTTTGAGACATGCTTATTATGGGGCATGTGCCAACAGTCATTTACTTTCTAAGACTTAGAAGTGAGAACTTGTAAATCTAAGTAAAAAAAGACTAAACTAAATATAATATCTGATTCAATATACATTTTCATGAACTGAGTATCTGATATATTACATAGTACACAAGACCTTAAAATATATATAAAGTAAGAAATGATTAAATAGCAATATGATAAGCAGTGAATGTTGATATTTCATAAATCTATACTTACAAAAGAGAACCTAGTTGTTTGACAACACATTTATTTTCTTAGGCAATGAGCAAAACTTTTAGTAATGAAAGATTAAAAAAATATTGAAATAAAGTTCCATAATTTGCCTAATGCTATTCTAATTATTTTGATATTCTAATAGACCTGAAGGTAAATTTCATATCTATGGATAACTTTGTGCTCTACTATATATTGTTATACTGAGTCACTTCTAAGGTATACCTTAAGATAGAAGAGTGTTTTTTTCCTCAAAATAATTATGACATGACATTCAATCATTTGTATTCAGCCTTTGAAATTGTGATCCATCTTAGGTATTTCTTAAGTCATCTTTTGTAGAGCAAGTAAATATTACCAAGCATATCTATATGAATAGAAACATACTTTTTATTTTTTTCATTTTTTCTTTAAAAACTAATTTTATACTTTTGCTGAATCACTGAATCTCTAAGATATGTATTACGTTTTACATTACATTTATAATGCTCATGTGAATGTATTCCCTCTCTTTTTGACATCCTATTTCAAGACTTCTTTATATAAATAGTGGATGATTGACTATTTTCTATAAGTTTAAATTATATTTGGATAAGTTTACTTGATAGTTTGTCCTATCATAACTTGATTTTAAAGTTTTTTTATTACTTTTCATAAAGATTAATGTGTTGGTCAGTTGTAGATATGAGTTGCACATTTATATTGCTAGAAATTGGGAATCGTTTCCTCATTCTATTTTTGAAAATAAATGTTTAATGTGCTGAACAGTTTGAATATTTAAAATGTTCAACTGCTGTTTTCATTTAGCTGTTTTACAAAATGTGAGATACTTGTATTAAGAGAACAATTAAACCATTAAACTCTATTTGAAATGGTACTTAATTATATATTTAAATTTAAACTATAATATTTTTCTAAAAATATTTTTTTTTCTGCCATCTGAATTTTGTTAACCTAACTGCTTCTAGCTTGTATTAGTTTTTTACTTATAAGGTGACAATTCTCATATTCCTTAAAGAATCTCAAAAGAATGATGAATTTAGCTACAAGTCATCAGGCAGGATGCACATATAAATGTTATAAATAACATTATATAAATAAATACATTTTTATATTACAAATAAATATTATTTTTATCCCATTTCAAAGATCCCTAAGAAAAATTTCCAATCCTCATGTATCTTTTAATTGACTCTTTAAAAATGGTCTTCCATATATTTCATCTAAACTATTTCTTCTGACTATGAAAATGTGTTAGCCTATTTAAGAAGAAAATAGAAAAAAATAAATAGTACTTCAGGAAATGCATTCTCTGCATTACCACTCTTTGTGGATAGGAAAACCATCAATAGAACATTACAATAAGTTTATTCTTATTTATTTCATTCCAATTTGTAAGTTTATTAGCCCCAATCCAACTTCTTCAACTGTTCTCAATTCTGTATTTTTATGCATTAATAGTTAAAAATCCTAAAGGATTCACAAAAGGAGCAACAGTATATCCAATTTAGGTTTTTCAAGAGCTACCTCTTCAATACATTTTCAAGATACTCTGAGAGCCTCTCAGTCATTCTCTTCAGTGGTCTCCAACCTTTTTAACATCAGGGACCAGTGCTCCTATGAGAATCTAATGCCTGATGATCTGAGATGGAGTTGAGGCAGAGATGCTAGCATGGAGGAGTGGCTGCAAATACAGATGAAGCTTCACTTATTTGCCCGCTGCTCACCTCCTGTTGTGCGGCCTGGTTCCTAACAGGCCAATAGGCCATGGACTGGTACCATTCTGTGGCCCTGGGATTGGGGACTCCTGTATTAAATGACTGCTATGGCAATATTAGGCTCTAGAGGAGAAGACTCCTCTCCAAAAAGAGAATGAGAGTCACAGAATCAAGAAGGCTTTTCAAAATCTGAATGCTTCCATTGTATTATCTGGTACAAGTGTCTCCAAGGAGCATTAGTGCAAGAAAAATAAACAACTATGCTAAATAGTGTGCAATTATTGGTGATAAACAAACATTGAGTCTAAATTTGCTTTTATGGTTCAAATCCCTAACTTTTACACCTCAGATCCTCAAAATAAAGTGTTCTGTAAAAATTATTAACTTTTTATAATTTATTTTTGTAGAATTCATGAAATAAAATCCAGGTTAAAATATTTCAGGGTGCTTTAAGCTTCTTTTGTATGACTAAAATTAATTGAACACAGGCATGTTAAAAGCATATAAAACATTTCTATATATTAAAATAATTTGTACTTTACGTGTAGTATGCATTAAAGTAAAATGATTTTTATGTCAAATTTAAACAAAATCTAATGGGAAAAGTCTTAGAGATTTCAATAAACAGTGTTTCTTTAAATTATTAATTTAATAAAACTACTTATAAGAATAGTTTCTTATAAATATCATACATAAAATTTGATACTTTAAAAGTAAATGTTAGATATAGCTAACAATGAAAAATAGTTTATTTCTTTTTTAGAAATAAAACTTAAAAATTGTTAGTATAATATGTATTTTTATTCCAATTTTCTCAATAAAAAAGAATTCATAATGATGAATGAAATAAAAATAACCAAATTGTATTAACTTTCCGATAGACCTTTTCTCAAAATACATCCTTGATATATCCTCTTTCTTTATTCATGAAGAATTAGATAAAGTTATCTAATTTTAACATTTTAAGGCAGAAACCCTCATTCTTGTGCTAGGATCTAGAACTAAATATCTTTCTCTAAATTGTTCTCTACAAATGTTCCTTTTTTTTATATTTCTCTAATTAACTTTAGTTTGTTTGTTTGTTTTTCTACTTCCATAAATTTTTTTTTTCTCTGCTCTGGTGGCTCTCACTCAGAGAGAACAAAGTCATATACCAGCCTTGATGTGATTTTTAAACCCATTATAGTATGTTAAGGTGTTAAAAACACCATAAGTAGAGTATGAGAAAAATTATTTACTATTTGACATTAATTGGCCCATAAGTATTTGATTTTGTAGGGAAAACAAAAAATTTAGAGTCAAAAGAGGTTAAAATTGTCATTGCCTAATTATTAGATTGCTAAGAAGAATAATTGTTTAGAATTTACAACAATCAAGCAAAAACTCAAGTAGTTCTTCACTGTCTAAATGCATAAACATGGTAGACACATGGTATTGCTATACTGGATTTTGCATTAAAAGCTTTTATTTTCAAATTCTCATTTTTTAAGAACTAATTATATTTCTCATGATTTCATTTCTTCACTAAAATTTCGCTTAATTTTCTGTATAAAAGATTTCTTAGCAAGTATGGCAGGAGGTTTACATATACTTTCCAAAAATTCAGTGCATTGTGTTTGTCTGTTAAAAATGTCATCTGTTGCTATGATAATGAAGGTGTTATATAAATACAAATGTACTGCTACTTCATTTAGATATGGTATTTTAAAAATGGATTCTCATCCAAAAATATCCCCTTAAAACATGAAAAGTATATTTAATTCAAATCAACTAATGAATAATTAGCTCACATTACCAGAATTTTTTTGTTTTCCCAAAGACAAGATAAAAACTTTTCTGATCAAAGGAATAAGAGATGGCCTTGAAAAAAGTTCTCACTATACAAAGAGATTTAATATAGGATTAAAAATACATCTGAAATCAATAGGAAAAGTATACACCATTGAAAAAAATTTGTGAGGAAAAATTATTTAAGATACTTCAAGTTATCCTTAACTAAGAAAAAACCCCGAAACAAATTCCAAGTGATTAATAGGTAGTTTACAAGATCTTTAGTAAAAGTAAATGTTGGTAAACATATAACTAAATAGTGAATGGAGAAACATAAAAAATTTACAAAACAAAGGACAGATGAGTTTAATAGAAATTTTACACATTAAGAGTATTATAAGTAAGATTAAAATAAATGGTAAATGGGGTAAAATACTTGTGTTGAATAGACCATGGTATAAATGGGCAAAGGACAAGAGCTGTCAATTCTCAGAAAAAAATGCAGTTGCCTAAATGCACTAAAAAAAAAGCTTTACTCTTGTGAAAAATGAAATGAAAATTAAAAGAAAGATGGGTAATTTTACTCTGTTAAAATTGGACTCGTTTTTTGTTATCTTGCTTTTTTGTTTGTTTTTTAGAGTCTCTTTTTATATGTAGTAATGCTTATGTGTGCTTCGGGTTTTGATTTGGTTAAAACAACAGTAATAACTACAAAGTTAAATGGCAATATGTTTGCAGCACCTTAAAATTATTATATTCTTTAAGTCCACTACTATATATGAAAAATGATAAGGTAAAACATATAAAAAACTGTGTATATAAACATGCATTATTTATAATAAAGAAATATATAAATATCTTAAATAATCAACAATAAATAGTAAGTAAAATATGTTTATAAGACAGAATGTTAAGCTTAATGAATGAGAATAGTGCTACCAATATTGTAAATGCCGTATGATTGGAAATCTTTTATGCATCATCACCCACTTATGTAAATAATTGCTGTACACATATAATCATAAGAAAAGAAATAGCAAAATTTTTTCAAATGTTGACACTATTTTTATATGGTGGGATTATGTTTGATTATTTCTCTAAAGTGACTTTCAAGGTCCTTCATGATCTGGCCCTGATTATCATTTTATAGATTTTTATATTTACCTGTCACAGTATTTACCATGCTCTGCATTTCAAATATACATTAGTTTTTTCTATTGTTTTTGTTAAATGTTTATATCCCAAGGCCTAACATTGCATCCTTCACATAAAATCTATCCATTAAATATTTACTAAATAATTTTTTAATCAAGTGTGTAGATATACATACATACTTACATACATACATATACAGGGCCCCCACATACTGACAACACACTTACATGCAAACTGAATATTCAAAATGAATCTTTAAAGCTTTAATAACATGATACTTTTGTCCCTTAGTCATAAAGTGCTCACTAAGGACATCAACATTAAGCAGTCAGTTTATAGATTCATCACCCTGGAATAGACCCACAGAAAGCCTATTGTTCAGTTGTGTAAACCTAAGCAGAAAAACCCTGAAAATATACAGGAGAGATTATTGTCCATTTGATTTTATGGATCTCTAGGGCCCAAAATTTAATATCTTGTATGTGTAGTTTTGTCTGCTGTTTACCATCTGCATAATCATGAATTTACAGCTTATAATGCCATTCTTTTGTTTTGTTTTGTTTTATTTTCTTGAAATGTCTAGTAGTTTAGTCATATATAGAGACTGAAAACAGCTGGTCAGAATCAGATCAACTCTGAGTTCTAGTCCCTAAACTGCTACTATCCAGCTATGTAAATTCAGGCAAGTTATTCAATCTTTCTGGACTTCAAATTCTTCTTCTGCAAAGTGAATAGATTTATTGGATAACATGATGAGCATTCTAATATTCAATAATTACATTGATTAATGTGATGAGCATTCTATGCTTAGTCTTTTCATATTTAAAATCAGTTTTTTATTGAATTTCAAAGATTTAATTTAATAAAAATAAGTAAATGATACAGTTTATAGATATGCAAATCTCTTTTTGACACCTCTATTAAAAAGATTCCTCCTCCTAAATTTTATTATAACTTCCCATGGGTACAGTAACTACTTTATGCCTTACACTATAATAATTTGAAGTATTTTGAAAGTTTACCAAGGCTACTTTGTACAATTGTTTTTAGAAGGTAAAGCAGAAGTGTCTCAGTAATATTTTCTTCCATATTCAAGTTCATATCATTTTATTTTCAGTAAGAAAAACAGAAATTTTTATGATTTTTGCAAAATAAAAAATCTATTACACTAAAAATCTGGTGATATAAATAAAAACAATTTTTATTGTTTAAGCATAAAAGTGAGTCTTTTCCTCTTTTTTCATACAGCTCTCTGTCACTTTCAAATTTTTTTGTTTGTTTTTTGGTTTAGCACTTGGTTTGATCTTATATTTATTTTCCAAAATTGTACTTGTCACCTTCTTCAAAGTGATTACTGTGTATTCTTTATTCTATCACTTAGTTTCATTTTTTAATAAATTCTAAATATAATTTGGTCTTTCAACAGAATTTAAGCACCATGATGTTTGGACTTTTTCACTGTATTTTACTGGTTGGTTGTCTAAATTTCTATAACCTTGAACAGTACTAGGTATGAAGTAGCTGCTCAGTAAATATTTGTTTAATAAATGAATGAGCAAACATTCTTAACACCATAATATGTGATTAGTACTATGTTCTATCACATAGGTAAGTAAGAGAGGAAGAAGCTAGTATGGCTTCCTCAAAGACTTTCTTTATTCTAATTGAGAAGACAAGGTTGGCAGCTTAAAATGGCCAGCAAAGAATAAAAAGAAGTATATTTTTAAGTTAAGTCCTTATAATTGAGCAGAATACTTCCTGGAAGAGTTTATGCTAAAGGAAGAATAGTATTTGGATTGGCCATACAAGGAGTGTTGAGCATGGAGATTACGAAGCCATGCAGGAGGAACAAATTTTTACAATTTGTTTCTGGCAGGGTTGTAGAAGAGCCTTATTCTTCCTGTAAGTATCTGAAGAAGTCTTCACTGAATCAAGATTTACACCACAGTCACTTTCATAAGAAAGCTAGAAATCATGCTTTTCCAATTTAGGAGACAATTTTGCCTGCATTAGTATATACTAGCTCTTAATAGCAATATTATATTCCGCTTCCTCAAATAGGAGCAATATGGGATAAAGATATTTAAACATCAAAGGTGAGATTTGTCAGAGGGAGAAGCTTGCTATTGGAGGGTGGTTTCTTTTAAAGAAGCAGGCTTAGCAAAAATACTTTCCATCTGGGAGCAAATTTACATGGCACCGTTACAAGCTGCATAGTTTTGATAGTGATTTATAAACAGCCATTAGAGTGAGATACTCATTGTCTTCCCACAGCAGCATCTCTGAGCACTAACCGCTTTTTGGTCAAGCCCCTAGGATTTAACTTCAGGGCATTCAGTTATAAAACCGTTTTCATTGATTTGAGCTGTTGAGTTCTTAACTGTAGCTTATTCTCACTTTGATTTTGAAATCCATAAATGCCAGTCACAGCATTTAGGAACTAAAATCATTGGCGCAGGAATTTAAATGAAGAGTGATAAATCAAGGCTGCCAGTGGCTACCGCCTCAGCCAGATGCAAACACCACAACCACAGTTTTTAATAGTCTTACATGCCTAATTTGAAATTAAGTGTGACAAATTAAGCAAGAAGTTAATTACTAGCTTGAAATAAATAGTCTCATGTTGATTGGAAAGGGCATCATAAAGCTGTGTTTCAACTTCACTGAATACCCTGAGGAAATATTAGAAAATAAAGAGGTACAAATAATGATTAGTTCAGGTGAAAAAAAAAGTTATTATGAATCTAGTTACATGAGTCCAGGAACATCAAAAGGGAACTTCCTTTGAGAATAGTTTTGCTAGTCTAAAAACAGGAAAGGAACCTACAGATGCATCTAAATCTTAGTACCTACATGGTAGATAAAGGACGGGAAGGTTCAAGTGCATACATCTCTGCCACTACTGACCAGAAAGTGGAATCCTTGTCAATTCTCATAGCAGAAGTGCTAAAATAAACTTAAAGTGAATGTAACCTCAAAATGAATGTGACCTTAAAAATTTGAAGATGTTATAAATCATAAAATTCTTAACTAATACTTCATTTAGTTTTTTGTACCTGTATTCCATGTCCCTTATTGTCTTTAGACATTTATTGGACAGCAGTTTCTTTAAGTGACTTCTTACTTGACTTAATTATTTTTTATAGTGATTGAGGAAATGTTTCAAGAAAGAATCTTTAGAGTTAAAATGGACCTTAGGAAAAATATAGTTGAACCTTCATTTAATGGGATAAAGTTACAGACTACTTACTGTGTCAGACACTGTTCCTAGCACTTATATTAAATCATAAAACAGCACAATACGGTATTACTATAAGTATTTTCCAGATGAGGAAACTGACACATGGAGAGACAAAGTAAAATGTCAGTATCACTCAGTTAAGACATAGACAAATCAGAATTTGTAACCAAGCAGTCTGGGTCCATTAAGACACACTGCCTTTTGAAACCTGGGCCTAGAGAGAGTAGCGAGAGTTATAAAACTCTAGTTATTTAGTCATAACTTGTTCACATCAGTCTTTTTGCTTCTCTACCTACCTATTGAAAATTAGGAACATTTTGATTGGAAGATACAGATTGAATGCAAAGATTTTAGCAGACTCTAGAAAAATATGGTGAGCCACAATAAATTTAGACTTCAGGGTGGCTTTTGAGCTATCCTTGGAGGTTATGACTTGTGCTAACCTCTAACCACAATGTCTGGCCTAAATAGAAAGGAACTATAAGTCAAAGGAAGATGCTGAAACTCAAAATTATTCTTCTCCCCCTAAAAAATAAATGTTCATATGTCTTTCAAAATATTTGATCTTGATCCTGAATTGTTGTTTTGTTTGTTTGTTGGTTGGTTTTTTGCTTCGCTAATATCCATATGACACCTTTAGTAAGTTTCTTGGGGGGAAAGCAAAATTAAAAGAAATATTTTATAAAGAACTGGTTTAAATGTAAAACACATGTATTCTATGATACACCTCTACATATACATGTATTTTGTCACTTCCAAAAGAAACATATTTGATGAAACTCTATTCACTTTGCCCAGCCGCAAGTCTTTTTGCTGTTGCCCAGGGACTTTCCACCTCATGGCCTCACTTCTTTTTGTTACTTCCTATAGATCTTTGTTGAAAAGGCACTTTGTAATAGAAAACTTTGATGGCCACTTTATTTAAAATTATATTTTTTTATATTTACCACCACTAACTCTATTCTCAGCCTTCCTTTTTTTAATAACACATCCCCTTTTCTCATTTTACTTAAATGTTTTTATCTCTTACCAGCTTTGATGTGAGTTCCACATAGGCAAGAACTTCTCTTATGTTTATCTGCTATATTCTCAGTGCTAGAATAGAACTTGGCTCATCCTAGGCACTCAGGACATATTTATTAAATGGATAAATAGATGAATAACTGAATAAGTGAATATTCTCTGATAGTTACAGTTTCATGATAATCTATTAACCACTTTCTAACTAGATGGTCTAAATATACATATAAATTGTGATTCCTATGAAACTCTATAGCAAAACTAGCTAATATTTACAGGTCAAATATATCTTTTACTCTGTAATTTTAACTTTAGTCAATTATTTAAATATTCTGTATAATCAGCATTTTGTTTTAAAAGTTGATGCTAACTGCTAAGCAGAATCAATATATATTTATTAATGACCATACCTCCACTATGAGCATGGCTAATAGATGTGTTCTTGGGAAATATAAAACATACCAAAATTATCTGAAAGAACAAATGTTTAATGGTGCTGTCACAGCCAAATAAATTGTTCCTACTTTGTACCTAAAAATAAATTGAATGTGTTTCTGTATCTTCAAGGCCTAGTATAGCACCTCACACTCAGGAGATATTAATAAATGTTTATTGAATGAAGGAATACATGATTAAATAAAGGAATGCACTTTTAAGTTAAATTTTCATAATACTTTATTAAATGACTTCTGCTTAAAGGGGATGTGTATGCTAAGGCATTTAAGATTTGTAAAACAATACATTTAGAGTGTAACTACACTTCTTCATTTATAATAACTAAAATATATAATGATATAAAACATGTTATACTTAGAAAATAATTACAATTAGGAATTTAACAATTTAAATTTATTTATAATATATTTATAAAAGATGTGGAATAAAAATATCTTGAAGCTATAGAACTTTGCATGATTATGTCTAAGTTGTCCATCTTTTAGTTATAGAGTTATAATTTGGGGGATAACTATGACAATAAAGCTAAATAATGAAAAATTATAAGATGAGATATGTGCTACTAGAAAAGAAAATATAATGTGATAGACATGAGCTAAAGGTCTATGACTTCTGCTTTTCATTATGATTCTGGCCACAAAATTGGGTTAAATTGGGACATCATTGTAGTTTTCTGTACCAAAACATTTTCATGACATAAAAAGGATAATGTTCAATACTTATTTCAAATAAAAAACATGAACATTCTATGTAGGTATATTCCAGATCTGTTTATGTATACCCCTACAACCTAACATTTTTTTCTATAAAAGACAAGATAGTATATGTTTCAGCTGCGAAGACCTTGTCAGACTACTCAGTTCTGCCCTTAACATGAAAGCAGCCCTTGGTAACACATAAAAGATTATGGCTGTGTGCTAATAAAACTTTATTATTTAAAAACAGGCATTGGAGTAGATTCTGCCCATGGACATAGTTTACTAACCCCTAGCCTACTTGATAAAGCTTTATGTTCTAGATAAAGTAATTGGATCATTTTGATTAATATGCCTGTAACTTATATCTGAAGAAAGGACAAAGAAAATTCTCCAAAGACGTAGGATGATTTTCTCATTCAGAAATAAACATTTTGAAGTAGATAGCTGGCAATCTTATTTTAAAATATTTTTAGAGGACATAAAAAGAGCTCTTTAAAACTTTTAATCTTTATGAAATAGTGTGAGGCATTGTTAATCTTAACTAATTAGAAAATGAAAATAATGATTAATTTTTATGTAAATGCATACACATAGTTAAAATAATGTGAATTAAATAAATTTTAGTATTACTTTAAAAAAATCCTCTCACTAGACTGGAGAATAGTCATATTTTATATTTCTTTAGTTCTTTTAATTCCAGACTTCATTTTGAGAATGAGCAAAACAAAAGTAAATTAAATTTAATAAGTAAAATTATTTTCACATGAGTATTATTTACAGAGGTTTCATGTTTTTTAAAAAAAGAAAACCTGGCTTTTGTGGAGTTTTCACTACCACTAACAAATACAGCTTATTCCAGTTGTTTAGCTTTAACTTAATGTGATTGTTGCTTAAAACCTTTGTAAATCCAATACAAGAACTATTAGCAAAAGCCTGGGTAGATTGGTACAATAAGAGAGAACTCTAACATTGAACTAATTTAAGCCATCAAAATAAAAAGGCTGGCCTTTATCCATATAAGATGTTTTTTGAAAAACTAGTAAGAATGAGCTGAAAGTACAAATATAATACAAAGAAGACTGAGGAATAAAATTTTGATATTTAGCTTTTACTTTTTAAAATATGAGCCTGTACATAAATCTTTCACCAGAGTTTAAAGAGGTGATTTGCATATAAATAAAGTCATTTACGTAAAGGTCAGTTTATACTCCACTCTCCATTAGGAATAAATAGGAATAAAGAAATAGAACCAAAGGCAGAACTATTGAGATCTGTAGTTAATGTATTGTAACAACAACAATTTGTTATTTTAATGTTGAAATATGAGTTTAATCTGCTAGTTAAATTAGAAAATTAGTTGACTACATTTTTTGTGTTTTGTTTGCTTATTCAAATTGTGAATATAGGTTCCTACACCTGCGAATATTCCCTTGATTTGAAAAAGTAATTAACAAAAGATTCCACAAGTCAATTTAAATAGTTTATTTCTCTTTCTTCACTTATTATTTTTTTCTATGGGCTCTATGTTGGTAGGAATTGCTTAAAGTTTTCTTTGAACAAGATGATTGATCCTTTGTGGTTTGAGACACTGTGCCACTAAAACTGAGAATTATAATCCAATTTAGGTTTACTTCCATAATACCTGTCAAAGTCTAATCTCTATTAGAATAACAAACACAGTGACATAAGGTTAAATTTGGGAAATTCCAGGCCCCAAAACAGTTGAATAATTGTTCTTCTTTACGCTTTTAACTAGGACAAATATTCAATAGTCTTGGTTTTCTGAGCATTAAAGAGGTTCCTAAGGTATTATGTCTAAAAATGGAGAAAATAATAATTTTACCAGTTAAGAATGCACTTGACTAAAAGAAACAAAATCTGATTGAGTTCCCTAAACAAAAAATAATTTTTCTCGTTTCTACAGAGGTAGAGTCCTGCTGGAGGTGGTTAAACTATGCAGTGATGATTCTTGGCTTTTGGAGCTTCCTGTTTTCCTGCTCTGTCATACTGTATTGGCATCTTTTCTTCTGGTTACAAAGATGCTGACTGCACATCTAGACAGCATATCTGTTTTCAAGGCAGAAAAAAGGATGCACAAGAAAATGGCAATAATAGCCCTGCCTGTACCTTTTCATTGAAAAAGAAAAAGCTTTCAGCAAACCATAATCAGCAAATTTCTGTTTAAATTTCATTAGAACTTGGCCCCATAGCTATTTCTAACTGTAAGACAGGCTGGAAAAATCAAGTTTGGTGCATTTAAATCCCTACAGGAGAAAAGGACATCAAAGACCACCACACTTGAAAATGAGTGTTGAGTAGGCTAGCTAACCAACAGTGCTTTTTATTATAATCTTTACAAGTTTGTTAGTTGCACTGTATAATGGAGAGATTCTGAGAAAAGTAATCAATATGAATATTTAAATGAGCTATAAACAATATTTAGTTAGTAATTCTATGTCCCGGTTTGTAAAAGGCAACTCGAAGGCAAAATACTAAAAGTTTAGGAATGGTTATTTTGGGAATGTGGAATGATAGGTTTTTTTAAATACTTGTATTTTAAAAATACTTTACATTAAGGTTTTATTTTGTTAAAATAATGAAGAATAGATTTTCTAGGAAAATGATAGAGAAGTTAGTAAGTTCTTTATACTTTAATGTTTATTAGACAGATAGTTCTACTTTGTAAAATATTTGAAATTTACTAACCCGTACTATGTGAGTAGTACTACATACCATCGAATGGTATAGGTAAGAAAAGAATAAGATATAGTGTCCTACTTCAAAGAAACAATTCTGGTTGGGAAGATATTTACTTTTTTTTTTTTAATCTGAAATACACAGTTGAGTTAAATACATATATTGTAGGGCCTGGTGATAAGAAAATTTGCAAATTCACAAAAGACAAGAAATACTATTTGAATTTGTTTTGTATTTTTTAGATAGAAATTCAGGTATTTACTTCTTCAACATATTGGACCATTATACTTATTTTTGTTATACTTTATCTTTGTAAAGCTAATCATTCCCTCTTCATAATAATGTTTTAAACCAGAGTCCATGCAATTCAAAGTTCTCTCTCTCTCTCTCATTCATATATATATATATAGAGAGACATATATATATATATATATATATATAATACAAATATATATATATATAATACAAATATATATGTATAGATCATACTTAAATGTTCACACAAAGGCATTAAATAATTTTGAAAAACATATGGGTAAGTTTTGTCTGATCTAGAGATAAAGCTTTAGTAATCCAAAAGCAAATGGAAAAATTTCAGAAGCAGAGATTAGGTGTTGTGCACTAATGTGTGCATGAACACATCAGTATATCTAAAATAACAAACTAAAGGCATGCTTTTAATGGATCAAAACATAATTAAATGATTTAAAAAAAAAGAAATAGAAGTTGCTTTTAACATGCTAAGGCAATTTCATTAGTAAGCAAAAGAATACAAAAATAAATGGGAACTTTTACTTATCAAATTAGTAGTGATTAAAAATACATAATATTTGATACTGATGAGAGTATTGTGAAATAAAATTTTCATATACTGTTGGTGGGAATTTATTTTTAAACTGTTTAAAATACATGTGAGCAATATTTATTCGGACACTTAAAATGTTTATACCCTTTGACCTAGTAATCTAACTACTAATTTAAAAAATCATAAAAGGTAGAAAAATAAATTTAAAAATAAATATTTAACAAAAGAAGAACTGTTTAATAAACTGTGAACACTTAAAATAAATCGTTATATGTTATAGGGGAGGAAAACAATTCCCTTCTTCCCCTCTAGGTTCCTTAGCTTGTCTCATAATTGAATTGACATAAGGCAGGAGAAAAACGTTTAATTTTGTACCTATGGGAGCTCCATAAAAATTTGAGGCTCAAAGAAGTGACCAAAGCAGGAAGTTTTTATATCTTTTATACAAAGAAACAATAAATTTATGAAGAATTGACAGGATGAGGGGGTTGAGGCTGGGGGTAGTATATTGGTAAAGAAGTAACAAGGTTTGTTTACATAGTCTCTCAGGACTAAATTTCTGTGTCTAATAAGGATGCCTCTTATCTTCCTGGTACAAGAAGGGTATCTTTACACTTGGAAGGTTTATCCCCTACTTTCAGGGATGACAAAGGAGCATTGGTCAGAATGTTCTCTTGCGCTGGCTGTTTCTCAAAGTACCTTTAATTCAAAATAATGAATATGCCAAAGCCACATATTTTAGAGCAGTGAATTCTACACCCTTTCACACCAAAGTTCAACTTTTACCAAATGTAGAAGAAAAATGTATTTTATTTCATTATATCTTTCGCACATCCTGGTAGATGAATGAAACAAAGTCTATAAGAAAGAAATGGCAGATATTTATTCATGTGGTTCAGTAGAAAATAAGAATGTTAATTTATAAGTTATCTGAAAACCAAATTTTTATAATAATATAATTTTAATTTTCTATATTTCTGTAAATGTATTTTATTAATTAAAACACTTGGCTATTAAAGTTTATAGAGCTTTAAATTCACTGCTAATTTCACAGTCCAGTATTACAGATACATAAAATATACTTTATGAATCTCTCATAGTTTGAGTTTTGATTGCCTAAGCATTGTCAATAGAAGTGCCCTTGGGGGTTAAGAAATCTTTTTATTCCATCCAGACATCTTTCTGTGCTTAAATCATGTTAGCAGTCTTGCCCAAAATTAATATGTGTAATCTTGGCTTGCGATAGTGTATAGTGTATTTGTAATGTTTTTTGCTAAGAGAAAATATATTTCTTCTTATTAAGCAAGTCAGATTTGCCTTAGACAACACAATTTTCTGAGCAACTCCATTCTGCCTTTATGACAAATATGCATTTAAAGCTTCATAGCATTACCAAATTAGGACATCTTACTCAGCCAAAACAAGGCAAAAAAATGCATCAAAACTGCTTTTCTTCAGTTTTTCCTAAATATATGAACATAGTAGCAGAGTTGCCAAGTTTAGAGTCTTCACAATAACCTCCAATCACAATAATCTTCCAATAATCACAATAACCTAAAAAGAACGTCTCTAGTGCAGACTCAGAATATTTCTTCAGTTTTTAACTTCTGTACTCATAGACAAATAGACAGCATTACAGACATATTCAGTATTATCATCGCACAACAAAGAGCCTGTAGGTCATTCCCTAAATTCCCAGAGTCAAAAATAGTCTATGGCTAATAATTTAAATTCCCCAAATCCTCCCAGTGCCTAAGTTCAGGGGCTATTGAAGATTCCAAAGACAGATATAGCCCTTTAGAGCACATCTTATGTTTGGAAATTAACCCCCTCGCCTGTGACAATTAGAGAGTGAAGGCCAGATGTTGATTGACTAAGGACTAAATTGACCCATATAATTTATATCTAAACTGGAACAATAACCATACCAGTACATTAGGCATTAACATGAGTTATCTCAGACGAAACTAGATACAAATAGCTTGGCATACTGGTAGAATGAATGAGCTTCTGGACTGACACTTTTCCAAATGTGCAACTTTAGTTACCAAAATTGCAATTAAATATTAAAATAAATATATTCAATTAAATGGGCAGAAGACCTGAACAAATACTTCTCCAAATAGGAGGTACAGATGACTAATAGACATATGAAAAGATGTTCAAGGTCACTAATCATCAGAGAAATGCAAATTAAAACCACAATGAGCTATTACCTCACACTTGTCAGAATAGCTATCATCAATAAATCAAAAAACAAGTGTTGGTGAGGATTCAGAGAAAAAGGGACCCTTGAACATTATTGGTGAGATTGCAAATTTGTACAACTGCTATTGAAAACAGTCTGGAGGTTTCTCAAAAACTTAAAAATGAGTATATTTTTTGGCCCGGCAATTGCACTTCAGGGTATTTATCCAAAGAAAACCAAAACAATACTTTATAAAGATCTATGCACCCCAATATTCATGGTTGCATGATTTACAATAGCCAAGATATGGAAGCAACCTCAGTGACCATCAATGAACCTTTGGATAAAGAAATTGTGATTTATATATACAATGGAATATTACTTAGACATTAAAAGAAAATGAAATTCTACCATGTGCAATGACATGGATGGACCTAGAGGTTATTATGCTGTGTGAAATAAATCAGACAGAGAAAGATAAATACTATATGATTTCACTTATATGTGGAATCTAAAGAACAAAAAGAACAAACTAATCAAAAACAGACTCACAAATACAGTGGACAATTTAATGACAAACAGAGGGGAGGGATATTTGGGGGTTTGGGAGAATAGGGCAAAGGGTTAAAGAAGTACAAATTAGTAGTCAATAGATGGTCATGGGGATCGGGAGAACAGCAGAGGGAATGCAGTTAGCATTAATATGATGGCTAGGTGGAGGGCCAGAGGAGAGAAGAAGCAAATGGGGGGATTATTTTATGAACTATATAGATATCTAACCAACGTATTGTATACGTGAAAGTAATTTAAATAAATTAATTTAAATAAATAAATATTGTTACATACAAAATATTTTTACTGTATTTTTGTGTCTTATGTATTTTTGTGTCTTAAAATATTAAACTATTTTTGTACAGACATGATTTCCTTGAGCCCAAATGCATACAGGTGACCATATTGATGGCCACACAGTCCAGTTTCTGATCTTTAAATAGAAGGTTCTAGCACTCACTAAGTTAATGAGATATGGATAGAGAGAGGTCTATATCTTATCTACTACTAGAGGAACCTTCACATGATTTTCAGAGTATTCTCATTTACCTGCTTATCAGCACCTGAGGGCACTCAGCTGCTGTCTAAAAATGATGAATCAGGATGCATAGTTGGGGAAGGAAGGCAAAGAATTGAAAAATGGACTCCCACTAGTGATCTTGCAACACAGATTTCTCAGGGCCTGACCTCAAGAGACTCTTGATGGGAGAAAATGGGGTTTGGAGAGTTGGGAAAAGCAACAGAGATTCAATCCTTAGTGTGCTTGGGATCAAGGATATGAATGGTGTTTTACTAAATATTATTAATGGCCATTAACTCTTGCAGTCAGGCATAAAAATACTCCTTTACCTTGTTATCAGTCTTTGTTCCCAGCAGCATTCATGGAGTGGCTAGGAATTAGATATCAAATAATGAGAAAAAGTCAAGTTTGGTTCACCCATGCTATGTTTCCAAAGCTAAGTAGGCATCCTAAGAAATGGAAAATATGAGTAACTATCAGGTTTTGTTTCATTCTAATCCTGGGAAATTTTACAATCACTAATTAAATTGTTTGAGAATGGTTATTAAGGTAAACACATTTTGCTAGTGTATTGTTCATTCTTCATGAACTTATTACCAACAAGCCATTTTTGTTCTTTGATAGGGAAATTTGAATGATTCTAAAGTAGTTGAATTTTAATGCACTATAATAATCTATATTACATTTACAGACTTCTCAGTGGATCTTTTTCAGATATTTTAGAATGTTTCTTAAATAGTCAAGTCATAAAATGAGAACACATAAATCACAGAGGAAGAAAAGGGCCAGAACATTCATTCCTGGTTTTGTCATTACTATCAATATATTCTAAAGATATTTATTTGGGCAGAAATATATATTGTTTTTAGTCTATTTTTAATGTTTATAATTTATTAACAATGTTGTTACTGTAAATGTTAGAAAAATATTCTTAAAAATCTTATTAAAACTCCCCTACCAAAAGTATGCTATTTTATAAAATGAAAATGTTCCTCTAGTAAATATGACCAAGAAGAAAAAAATGAGCATCATAAGCATCTTTTGAGTGCTATCAGATTTCTCAAGTGAGCAGAATAGAGAGAGACCAATAAAGCAAAGCAGTTCAGAGAAAGGGAAGTGCAAATTAAAATCCCATAAGGCTTAAGCAAAATGAAAGAGCACTTTACAAGAAAGTACAAATGTAGTTACACGATATATCATAGGCAGAAAGCCAAGCAGAGAATCAATGAAAACTAGTTATGAGCAAGGTGATTCGAGCATGGAAGAAGGAAGCAAAGAATAAATGTTTGATGTTAATTTTTAGTGAAGAGATGAGTGACATTGTTGCTCTCAAATTTTCTTTAGAAGATCAGAGATATTAGATCAAACACTATCCCATTATAGGTGTTGTTAATTCTGTTAAAGAATAGAAATAACCAGGAATAAATTACGTTTGTTGAAAATTTTCAAGCATGTTTAAAAAATTTAAAGATGAAATTATAAAAGTGTCAATCTAAATATTTATTAATTAAAGTAGCTTAACTGCTAGATATCATTATCTGTAAAACAAGGGTTGATAATAGTGTTCCCCCAAAGAATTATGGAGATTAAATGCCACGACATAAATAAAATTCTCAGAACAGTTCCTGGCATGTTGTAAATGTTCAAATAACATTGCTGTTTTTGTTATTTAGTAAACAAGAATATTAAACACACACACATATGATTAGCAAGCAAACAAGTGTTGAAGGACAATAAACAAGACTCACTGATACCTTGATAATAGCCTCTACTGTACCATCTGTATGACTTTTCTGAAGGCACTTCATAGGAGCTTTTACTGTATAAAACCAAGAGATTGATCTAGATTATCTCTGCTGTCTCTCAGCACATATATGATTTTTAGGGCCTTACACATCAATAATCTTAACATTTTTATAGAGTTGAGGCCTATCATATATATATGTTCTTAAGTTATTTTAATATATGTATTTCCTTATGTATATCTTCATAAGTTTGGGAATTTTATACATTGTACAAGCATGAGGGCAAATACTAATACCAAAAACTTTCTGATATTAAACCTGCCCTCCAAGACTAGCAATTTGACTCTGTTTTCTGTTTCAAGCAAGAAACCTAACAGATAATATAGTCTAAATGTGGCAACTACTCAACTAAGTACTAGAGAAATTTTGTCTTTCATCAATATATTTTTATCTGCAGAATTTAGTCACTTGGCAATTTCCACACTATTTTAAAATTAAGTAAATCTTTATCAGGGTTGTTTGTAAAAAAAAAAAAAAAAAGAAAGAAAGAAATTGACTTTGATTAATTTACCATAAGAATTTCATAAAAATTAAGAAAAAATGTAACTATTAATCTAGGAAAGGGTAGTAATTAATAAAATGCTTGCCAGTCAGTGACTGTCTTGGGATTTTCTCTTTTTATCTTATAGCACCTTCTCATCTAACACCTTTGAAATCATGATGAAATACAGCAAATAGTTTCACCTGCTGAAAGTTTATGAATAAATAGTTTTTGTTAATTATAGCTCCAACATAATTTTACCTTCGACAGTTCTTAATGACTATATTATACTACATCTTCTAACTAGCACTACCGCTGAACTAATAACGTAATTAGAAAGAACAAAGAACAGAAATATGTACTGGTTCACACTGCACTGCCAATTATCAGACTAATCAGTAATAGATGATCACTTATTGAAGTAACTCAGAATTATTGAGTCTATACTGACAATAGAAGTAAAGAAATAAATAAGCAAATAGGTAAAAAATAAATAAGGGGAAAGGGAAACTCATACAGTAGAATGTCCTCTAATAAATATGTAGATCTGAAGGACTTTAGAAAATCATTATTTTGCAATAGCAAAAATATATCCAGGCCTGAATTTATCAATGGATACTAAATCTGGGGGATAGGAGTAATTTGATGAGGAAAAAAAATATTACATGTTCTCAAAGAATATTTCCCCAATTAGTCATTAATTAAAAAGGAAGGGTAACTATGAAATGGATAAAGCAACAATACCTCAACAAACTGATCAAAATTATCACTAATCAGGGGTAACTGGAGATCGTGTGCCTAGGGATATGAGAATTCACCATCACTTTTTAACGTTGAAACTTTAATGTCACATGTATTATCTTAAACAGAAATGCATAATTTAGGTGCATAGCCTGAGGGAGTGATCAAGTAAACATTGAGAGCATTAAACTCAAAAAGACAGAAAAAAAGAAAAGAATAATAAATATACATACAGAAGGAATTAATACAGACCAAAAAAAAAAAAAACATTTGAAAACAAACACTGACATGCATATATCAATTCTATTTCTGATTTCGAAGAGAGAAAAAAGTAATAACTTGTGAGTAACTTTTTTCCTCAATAACAGAGAAAACAAAAAATTTAAATTAAAAATAAAATTTAGAAAATAAGTACAGAAAAGAGATATTATACTTTATCACTAAAAGAGATCATGATAATTATGTATCAAATTTGAAAACCTGGATAAAATTTATGATTTTTAAAGAAAATCAAATATCCTTTTAAAGGAGAAATTAAAAAATAGATAAAATTGGATAAAACAAATTTTTATCAAAGGCCTGAACAGTGTCAGAGTTGGATTCTTTTACATATTTAAGAAAAAGATGAACATAGAGAAGAAAGAAAATATTCCAGACTACCTAAGTTAAACCAGAATTTCACAAGGCCTTACAAAAATGGCAAAAAAAGAAATATTAAGATCAATAATGCTTATAAATATCAGTACTACTATTGTAAATAAAATGTTTGATGCCTCCTAGAAGTGCAAAATTTTTCAATACTAGATAACCTGTTAATAACTCAAAAATCACCAAACTATTTTATAATGTGTCACACATAATAAGAGCCCAGTATGTAGCCCATTAGGAGTTTTAAGAGAGTATATGATTCTATACTATGATAGTAAAGGAATGTTTATACATGTAGCAGTTCAAAAATTGAACACATTAAAATTACGTTTCTTATGCTATTTACAGTGTTCACATAGGCTTGTCTTCTTATCAATCTTTTTATAACAGTTATATTGAAAACTGACAATTTCAGCAAATAGATATTTAATGGCAGTTATATGAACAAACAATGCTACTGGAAGAATAATTTTTTAAAAAACTGATATACTGCCAAAACCAAAATGTTTTGTTGATATTTTCTGCATTATTCCTTATTGTTGACTTAGGATATGAATTTCCAACTTAACCACCGATAATATTAACAGACAAAGAACATACTGGCAGGCAAGTCTACATGCTGTAAAAAATTAACAACTCAAATTAATTTTGAAAAAATTTTACTCCTATCTTACAGATTAATATTTTAAATATAGGATGTTATTTTGTGGACATTAAAACAAATAGGAATAAATATCTCAAATTATGACAGATACTCATTGAATAATGTAATTGAAAATGATAGAATGTGGTTTTTCCAAATAGTCTATTTTGTGTTCAATATGGTTAAGCAAACTAAGTTTCATATATTAAAAAAGAGTAAAAGTACTATTAAATAATAATAGTTGGGCACATTATTTTGATAAAATTTTGTTATGAGACTAAGAGTAACTCCTAAAAATAGCAAAGCATCAGATTTCAATTCAATCAATCAACAAGAGACACAAACTAAAGCAAATTTACTTTTTTATGGTTTAAAGTTATATTCCAAACTATAATTTTTACTTAGAAATGTAATAAATTCCCTTATCTCATAATCCTATTCGTCTAATCTTAAAAATAAATTCTTTCAGAAATATTGTTATATTTTTTGTTTTCTATTGCTTAATTCAATGCATAGCATTTAACAGATAATGCATGTTTGAATGAATACATTTCTGTCAAAAATATATATCTACAATTTTTAAATAAATCTATTTAATGTCTACTCTTTTGACATTGTACACCTACTTTGCATAAAAGTTGAGTCAATACTTCATCCCAAAACATATGTTTAATCCTTATTGTTTCATTACTTTTAAAATCTGTGTTCTTTTGTTACTTTTGAATAAAAATCTCTACAAGTTCACTTTAAAATTGACTTTTCCCCTGTTTTGCTGGGATAAACAGCCTTGTTAGTTACTCTTTTGGGAACACCTTCCTTTAAATTTTTAACACTTTTTTTTTCATTTTTTTTTACCCATGAATTCTAATTTGTATTATCTCTCCCATTTCTTTTGTTTATAAATTGTAATTCTATACTTCAGTTAGTACATCTCCTCCTTTGCTGAATTGGCTTTTCTTAAAACAATATCTTCCAAAAATGTGACTGCTGATTCCATACACTAAGGGGGCACTCATTTCTGAAGTGCCAGTTCATCACTGTGGAGTAGAAGTACTGAATAACATGATGTGAAAAATAGTGGACTACCCCAGATTCCACCTTATTGTTATAATGATTCAATATAGTTGCTGTTAAGTTCTGTGAAATAACTCTCCAAGGGCATTTCTTTCTCTTCCCAATGAATACAGATATATCAAATCCTTAATTTTCATACCAGAGCAATAATTAGAGTGATTGGTATACATTAATTGTAATTTCTATCTTTCATTTTAACATTGTTATGGTTTATATGCTTAGCCATTAAATGATATTAGGTATAGTTTAGGGGAATTTTTCACTATGTATCTGTCAAAAACTTGTCTGACCTATAGGATATAGCCATCTAGTAAACCACTGCTGGTAGTCAGTGATCTAGTGACACAGTTGAAATTTAAAAGACAACCACTGTTCATCTTTTAAAGATAAACTTCAGAGACATCAAACAATATCTCTGTTTTGTCAAATATTATTTAATTATAGAAAAAAAATGATGATAGTTCAGAAATTGGGTAAATAGAATATTTTGTTCAGGATGTTCAGGGTTTTTTTTTTTCTTGTTTTTGTCATTATTTACAGCAGTAACATGATACATCTAATTAACTGTTTATTTTACACTTATAAGTTATTTAACTCATTTACAAGACCAGATAAAGTAAAAAATTAGGTATAACTAGATTTTAATCAGCATACTCTAAGATAGTTCCAAAACAGCATCTAGACCTTTATATTTCAACATTCTTGCATTCTTTTTGATATCTAAAAATATTACTTAATTATTTTAAAAGAGTTTGAAAACAACTGTATTTTGAATTTTTATTCCTTTCTCAAAGAGTTTACAGATTTTGAATCAAATATATCAGATTTGCCTTACCTAGCAGTTCAGAATTCTGCCAAAGCATTTTATTTCCATTCTTATCTCCTGAATTTACCCTAGTAATCGGAATTTCAAATGGGAAATGGATTTTTATTTATTTAGTTTTATGGTTAATTTACATGGTAAATGACAAACTTAACACTTCTACAACTCAATCTTAGTGTGGCTATGACTGCATTTTTTTTTTTTTTTTGTGAGCATAAGTGTTAGATAACAATTATCACAATGCCAAAGGAATCATAGCATTTTGTTTCACTCTTTGTTATTTCTAGGATATCTAAGAACTTAGTAAATAATTATTTACAGTGTTGAGACCACTACCTCACTTGACAATTATTTTTAAAAATGAACTATACTCTAGGGTCTTCCTTTAAATAATTGTCGTAAACTTGACACATCTAAATTGTTCATAATGAGATAGGAATGCATGATTTAATCCTAGTTACCAAATATAAAACAAAAGCAGATATTCTGTTAATCACAGATAAAATTTATTTAATTAGTATTCATTATTTAGTAATAAAAGTAACCATTATTCTCAACAATCTATGCATATACATATATCGAAATAGTTTTGAATTGATTTGCTTCTAAACCATTCTACTCTCACCTAATTTATTTATTCAATAAATACAAGTATGACCATTAATTTTTGTTTCTGAATGTTAGGAAAGGAAAAAAATCATGCACATACTTCTAATAAATATATATGGAATCTAATTAGGAATTTGAAATTTAAATTCTAACTTTATTACAGGCTTCCTAATTGACTTAGGACAATAACTCACTGCATTTTTTTTCTGTTCAATTTTTTTTATTTTGAAGTGGTTATATTTATTTATTTTATTTTTTATTAAATTATTGGGATGACATTGGTTAATAAAATTATATAGGATTAAAATATACAATTCAATAATATGTCATATGTATATTGCATTGTATGTTCACCACTCAAAGTCAAATCTTCTTTGTTATCATATATTTGACACCATTTACTTTTATCTACCTCCCCCCTTTCCTTCTGGCAAGCACTAAACTGTTATCTATGTCTATGAGTTTTTGTTTGTCTTGTTCGTTTGTTGATTTCAGTTTTCTATCCCACATATGAGTGAAATAATATGGTTCTCAATTTTTTCTAACTTATTTTACTTAGCATGATTATCTCAAGATTCATTCTTTTTGTTGTAATATTCTCTTGTGTGTGTATATATATATGTATACATATACACACAAACACATCTTCTTTTACTTGTCATGCCTTTTTAAAAAACTGACAATTGATGAACTTATAAAATTTTCTCAATGCTTTCAGATTAGAATGTCTTTTGGAACAAAAGTTTACAGAATTTGGTTTTATTATTATTATTAACATAGAAACTTACTATATTGTCTGCCAAATTTCAGTTTCTCTTAAAATCCTCATGACTATCTTTTGGCGGAATAATTTTCACTGCTGATCAGAGTGTGTGAGTGTGTGTGTGTGTGTGAATGCAAATGGAGTGGGAGTGTTTGTGTCTTACACCTTATATTTTTTCTATTCAAGGAATATATGGCCATATGTAAGCATATTCTTTTATTATTTGGGTAAACTGTTTCTTTCAAAACTCATGAGAGAACAACAACAACAAAAAACTATTATTTTGGAGTTAAATGCCCCAAGGATTGAAAAGGATTGCTTTGCCTAGAACCTGCACAAAAGGGAAATAAATGGAGACTGTTTATTTTTAAGTTGAAAGGTTTTTTTCATATTACAAAGCTCCTAGAAAGTCTGAAGCCACCTTTTAATAAGAGTAGATAAGTGTTTTTCTTGTTTATTTTTATCTGAAAGAACATTTAAAGAGTACTGAGTGTCCACCAGCATTAGAAACATTACAGAGAAATCAGAGGAGATGATGTCAATGATGTAGAATATATTTGTATGATTGGATAATTTTGTTACAAAACTATGTGTGTGGTTTTATATTTTTTTGCTACTTAAAAATAAAATTTATTTCAAGAAATTTTTTCTATTCTTAATACATTGCCAAAAATTACATATAAGTTCCATGAAACCCAATATAGCAATTATTATTTGAAGTTTCTAAGGTTGTGCTTGGATTAGAAGTCCTTTATTCAACATATTTCATGAGGAACACATAGTCTTTAGGGAACAGCATGGTTGAACTGAACTTAGTCAATAATAGATTACATATCCTTGATTAATTTATTAACCACCTGTTTTACTTTTTAAAGTATAGTAGAAAAATTAGCATTCTATCATTACATATGCAACTTTTTGTACTCAGAATGTTAAGAGGAATATTTTAAATCAGATAAAACTTCAAGAGTTGAAATTAAAGATAACAAACGTTCATAACTTTTGAGAAAATTAGATATAAGTTAGGTCTTGAATATTTTCCTTTATTATTCTTTTTAGCATAATAGCCTTTTATTGCAAAAAAAAAAATCTAAAATAAATGGAGAAAAACCAAACTAAGGTCTTAGATTAGCTTAACACCAATACAAAAATAATTATTATGGTACTGGAAACTTTATTATCTGCCAGGATTAAAAATTGAATACTACAGTGAATACTACAGTATTTTGGACATAGAGAAATCAACAATTGTTTATCTATTTTAAATGTTATTTATATTTGCCCATATCTATAGTCTTTTCTTCTTTCTTTGGGCATTAATGTGTTTTTATTTTTGTTGGTTCTTGAACTGGAGCTTAAATCATCTTTTTAAATCCTCTTTTCTTTTCTACTATCAATATTTAAAGCTATAAATTATATTCTAAGAAATGCTTTTATTACAGTTCACAGATTTCTATCACTACTGAGTGCTAAATATTTTTTTATTTCTATTGTGATTTTTTTTTAGTATATGATTTCAGTCCTTTCAAATGTATTGAGATTGGCTTTATAGTCCTCTGAAGGTTCCAAGTACACTGTTAATGTATGTGTATTGTGCACTTGTTTGCTACAGTGTCTTGAAAATATTGATGAAGTCAGGTTTGTTGTGAAGATTCTTTATGTCTTCAATATCTCTGTTTTTTCTCAGCTTGTTCTTTCAAGCACTGAGTGACATGAATTTAACTCTTTAACTATGATTGTTGATCTATTTGCCTTTTAACTTGTAACATGTTTTTGCTTTATGGATTTTGAACTAATGTTATTAGTTACATAGATATTTATGATTATTCTATTTTCTTGATGAATTGACCCTTTTATTACATAGAAATTCCTTGCTTTATCTCTTTTAATTAATGCTCTTATCTTCAGTCTATTTTGCCTTATATAAGTATAGCCACACCAGTTTCTTTTGATTAGTTTGTATGTCATTTCTTCTTTCATTCTTTTAGTTTTAATCCATCTCCTTATATTTAGCGTGTCTCCTATACACATCATATGATTGAGTCCTGTATTTGTATCCAGTCTTATCATCTCTAGCCTTTAAATGGCATATTTAGATTATACATTTAATGTAACTAGATATTATTATTGAGTTTAAGCCTATTTTCAACTGGTTTCTATTTTCTATCTATTCTTTGTTCTTCTGTTCCTGCTTTCTCTTTTTTAAAAAAATTATTTATTTAACTTAGTTTCAAGTATACACCTGCTTTCTTTTGCATTAACTGGCTCTCTTATATTTCATTTTTATCTCCTTTATTGATTTTTTTGTACTTTTTAAATGGTTGCAGAGATTATCTTATTACAGCCCATGTTAAAATAATATTAGACCACAACATGAAAAAAGTTTGATGCAAAAACTGGAAAGGAAAACAAAAGTTAACTTAGAGGATGGTTAAAACTATGTGATGAAATGTTGTGAAAACTTGGAACTCTAACTCAAACTTACTGGTATGTACTAGTAACCAATATCAAATACACACAAAAAAAAAATTAGGCCATTATCACTAACTGCATCTTTATCAAGAGCTATCTCATTGAATGCTTAAAGAAAATTATATATTCAAAGCATTTTATAATGACTAAAATCATTACTTCAAAATGCAGAGTATTTGTGATTTGTGGTTGCATACCCACTACAAAAGAGATAGATAAACCAGTAGGCTCAAGCTGATTGTATTTTTCCAAGGAGGAAAGACTTCTCTCTATTGGAGATTGCAGATACAACAGATTAACTACATTTCCAATGATCTTCTATAGATGTTGTGAATGAGACATATAGATACAGATTTTTAAAAATATGTTGACATCTAATCACATGTTGTCACCAAGCTATAGCACATCATTCCATTTTTACTTCATTTTTTGCAAATCATCAAAGTTTGGAGTGAGGAAGTTCATAGGATGCAAAGTATATATGAACAAAATAAGAATTAAAATAAAAAAAAACACAACCACATGCCTATGGAATTTACTAATTGCCTGGCATATAGTCATAGCATTATAATATAAGAAACAACTGCCTACTTAAATTTCTTGCCCTGACCAAATGAGATGACTTCTATATATATTCATTGGTCTCCATTAAAGAAGTATGAACAGAAAGTCAGTTCATTCTTTCCAAAAACTTGTCTATAAAGATAAAGGTGATAGACAAAGGGAAAAGTTGAATCAAAAGGTTCAATATAGGAGATATATAGCTTAGATATATAATGAACTTTATTTGTAAATAATATTTTTTAAAAGTGGCTTTGATAACAAGAGAGTGGGGAACGTTAATGAAATGTTATTATTGGTATAATGTCATATGCATAGAGTGGCTTAAAGCATAAAAAATTTTAGTAGATATAATATCGTTTAATTTTTAACAATTCTGTGAGATGTCTGTTACTCCCATTTCACAGAATAGAAAATTTGAGGCTCATATACTGAAAAGTGCCAGAGCTAATAATAAATCCAGTCCTCCCTATTTCACATCTTATGTTCTTTCCACCATCATTTATATCTTTCAGCAAGTCTGTATAAAATTTCAAGGCAAACTACAATCATGTTGCTATTATATGAGGCTATATTTCATTAAATTCAGACCTATCAGAACTGATTCTACATTAAGAATCCTTATGAAAATTTCCTTGCTTAAATATATATCTAATTGATTATATATAATTAATAGAATTCTAAATTATTGAGTGACATTCTAAATTGCTGTAAAAATGATTTAATGTTACAATGACTAAGTTCAATTGAATATATTTTTTTAGATATGTGAAAATATTAAGCAGTCTTTCTAGATAGCTGTTTTACATAAACCAAAAGAGACAGATGAGGAATTACATAATAATTGAGCCAAAATCATTATAGGTTCTGAACTAAAAAAGAAAATTAATATTGATAAGTTTCATTTTCTAACTTTAAAAAAAGTATTAAAATAAGAACACCCTCCGATCAGATGCACTCATATCCATTTCATTATGCCACCCATCCCCAGGAACACCAATCAAGAGGAAATAAATAATAAGTAATGTTATAACTAGAAGGAAAAGTCACAAAAAAGGCAGCTTTCCAGATATCATTGCATTTTCTAAAGTGTCGTGTGTTATATATTCTGATGATCTTGTAAGAGTGTAGTGCTATAGTTTTTACCTTAATGATATTATATATATATATATATATATATATATATATATATATATAATGCATATATATATAAAATTTTTTAAAGATTGTACTTTATTTATTTATTTATTTATTTATTTTTATTTTTATGGTGACAATGGTTAACGAAATCCAGTTAAGTTTCAGCTGCACACTTTAACACTGAGGTGCACGCGCGCGTGTGTATAAATATATTTATTTATATTTATACCTACCATAGTTAGATTTCTTTCATCACATATTTGACCCCCTTCACCCCATCTAATTCCCCTCTCCCCCCACTCTGTACCTTATGGTAACCACTGGTCTATAGTCCATGTTCATGAATCTCTGTTTATTTGTCCTGTTCATTTGTTGCTTTTAGGTTTATATCCCACATATAAGTGATATCAAAAGATTTTCAACTTTTTCTGTCTGGCTTATTTTGCTTAGCATGATTATCTTGAGGTTCATCCAGATTGTCGCAAATGGCAGTATTTCATCTCTTCTTATGGCTGAGAAATATTCCATTGTATATATGTAACACAGCTTCTTTATCCAATCATCTGTCGTAGGACACTTCAGTTGTTCTCATGTCCTGACCATCAGTGTGCAAATATCTTGTTTAGATATGGGTTTTCAGGTCTTTGGGGTAAATACCAAGTAGAGGGATTGCTGGGTCATATGGTAGATCAATTATTAGTTTTTTTGAGGAACCACCATATTGTTTTTCATAGATACTAAACCAATTTGCAGTTTCACCAGCAGTGTATGAGGGTTCCTATTTCTCCACATCCTCTCTAACATTTGTAATTATTTGTTCTGTTGACTATAGCTATCTTAACATGTGAGATGGTATTTCATTGTGGTTTTGATTTTCATTTTCCTAATAGGTAGCGATGTTGAGCATCTTTTCATATATTTGTTGGCCATTTGTATGTCCTCTAGGGAAAAATGTCTGTTCAGGTCTTCTGCCCATTTTTTGATTGGATAGTTTTGTTGTTGTTGTTGTTGGTATTGAGTTGTATTAGTTCTTTGTATATTTTGAATATTAGGCCTTTGTCAGAGGTGTTTCTTGCAAATATATTTTTCCATTTGGATAGTTGTCTCTTTACCTTGTTGAAAATTTCTTTTGCTGAGCAGAAGCTTTTTAGTTTGATATAGTCTCATTCATTTATTTTAGCTTTTACTTTCTTGCCTTTAAGGTCAAATTTATAAAATCCTCTTTAAGTGTAAGGTCCTTAAATTTAGTTCTTCTATGAATTTTCCTGTTTCAGGTCTTATATTCAGGTCCTTAATCCATTTTGAGTTAATTCTGGTGTGTGGTGATAGACAACAGTCTAGTTTCATTCTTTTGCAGGTGGCTTTCCAGTTTTCCCAGCACCACTTATTGAAGAAACTTTCCTTTCTCCACTGAATGTTTTTGGCTTTTTTTTGTTGAAAATTACTTGCCCATACAAATATGGATTTACTTCTGGATTCTTGATTCACTTCCACCAGTTCGTGTATCTTTTTCTGCCAATACCATGCCGTGTTAATGACTGTCACTCCGTATTATAATTTGAAGTTGGGCAGAGTGATGCCTCAAGCCTTGTTCTTTTTCCAAGATGGCTTTGGCAATTCGGGGTTTGTGCTTCCAGACAAATGTGATGATTTTTGGTCTGTTTTTTCAAAAAGTGCAGATAAAATTTTGAAAGACATTGCATTAAATCTACATAATATTTTAGGTAATATGGTCATTTTAACTATTTTGATTCTTCCAATCCAAGAACATAGAATCTCTTTTCATTTTTTGTATATTCTTTGATTTCTTTTAATAGGGTCCTATAGTTTTCATTATATAGGTTATTCACATGTTTTATTAGATTTATTCCTGGGTCTTTTATTCTTTTTGTTGCAATTGCAGAAGGAATTATTTTTTCTACTTCTTTTTCTGACACCATTATTAGAGTGTAGAAATGCTATGAATTTTTGAACGTTGATTTTGTATTCAAAGACTTTACTGTATTTGCTTATTGTTTCTAGTAGTGTTCTTGTGGAGTCTTTAGGGTTTTCTGTATAGAGAATCATGTCCTCTGCAAATAGTGACAGTTTGACTTCTTCATTTCTTATTTATGATAATTTGAATATAATATGTCTTGGAGAAAGCCTTATTGGGTTGAGATAATTGGGTGTTCTGTTGAATTTTAGAATTCCAAGTTCTTTCCCATTCCTTGGATTTGGAAAATTCTCATCAACTATTTGTCTGAAAATGCTTTCTAGTCCCTACTCCTTTTCTTCACCTTCGATAATGCCCATTATTCTTATATTTCCTCTCCTGATGGTATCAGCTTGTTCTTGTATTTCTCTTTCATTATTTTTCATTCTTTGGTTTCTCTCTTCTTCCTTCTGATTTATTTCTAGATTTCTTTCTTTGATATTACTGATACTTTTCTACATTTGGTTGGCTCTGTTTTTCTAAGCTTGCTATTTCATTTTTCAACTCTTGCAATGTGTGTGTTTTTTTAATCTCCAGAAGATCTATTCTGTTCTTTTTGAGGGGTTTAATCTCCTTTCTAAAGAACTCATTCTGCTCATTTAGTTGTTTTTTCAGTTCCTGAAATTGTTGATATGACTCGTTTCATATCTCACTGAGTATTTTCAGAAGTACCATCTTGAATCCTCTGTCATTTAAGTTGTCTGTAAGCTCATTTTCTGGAGATTTTTCTCTTTTTTTCTGAGCTTCCTTGTCACTTTGGTTGTTCATGGTGTTTAATGGACTATTTCTCTGCCTGGGTATTAATGGAAGTGTATTCTGCTTTTTTTCCAGAAAGATTTATTATATAAAAGTCTCTCTTTAGCCTGTTGCAAGGAAGGTGCTTTTCTTTTGGTTTCCAGTAGGTGGCATCTAAGCCTCTTACATTATATAAAGCCTTTATAATGCCTTTTTTTTTCTTATAGATATTTAATTGTGCTGACTACTCTCAGTCTCAGTCTCTGTGTGTATTAGTGACAGTTTCAGTAACATTTGCTAAGATTCCTCTGGGGCTCCACCTTATCAGGTCTCAGAAGATATGGTTGAAGGGGCCTTCTGGGTTGGGGCTTGGGGACTATGGCTCAGCCTCAGTTGTGAAACCCTGGCTGGTAAAAATCAACTTTTGTGTCTCTGCCATCCTGCTTCTCTATATTCTTTCTTGATAACTGGGCCTTGCCACTGGCAGCATGGAGCTCATAACACTTTTAGGCAGGGCTGTTCAAGGAACTCACCACACCTTCTCCCCTCCTTCTCTTTCTACAGGTAGCTCCAGTGGCTGTGAGAAGCTGCTTCTTTATTTCTCTTAGTCCATAGCCCGACACCTGGGGTTCTGACTTGTGGTAGCTCTTATGCACAGATCCCACACTCAGATGTGCTGGTGTGTAGTTTGGGTGTTTTTTGTTGAGTTTTAGATATTCATCTTATTGTTATTTCAATAGGAGGGTTCTGGGAATGTCTCTCACTCCACTATGTTTCTTCAAACAGAAGATTATAGAAAATATATTTTATTATTCAGATTCAGGTATATAGATATTGGAATAGCCTAGTGGATATATGCCATTTATCTTTAGATTCCTATATCTTTACCTATATTAGAATTATTAACATTTTTTTAGCTAAATGTTGACTCTACTACAAAATCAAGTCTAGTTTTATTTCACAAGTAGTATTATATTAAGAATTTGAGAAAGATTGGAAAAAATGGGACTTGCACAAATGTTTTAGATTTTCAATAAGGCTTTAATTTAATTTAAAAATGTTTTTAAATTAAAAAGAAAAGATTCTTGATGGATGCCAAAAGACCAGAATAGCCCAGATGTTGTTATTTATTTGCATGATCCTGGAAAATGAGAGTAAACTTTCCAGCCCTCTTTTATTTTATCTTTAAAGTGAAAGAGATATAGTAGTTAAAGTCTAAAAAGACTGCTTTTACCTCTAGATTTTAACTATTTAACTTATTAATATATGTTTAAGTAAGTAACATAATGCAAAGTTATAATACCTAAAAGAGCAATGCTTATATAAGTTGTAATATAGAATAGTACTTAGGGTACTATAATGTTTAGTAAAACACCATGCATATCCTTGATAAAACAGGGATAGTTTATCTCAAAAAAAAAAAAAAAGACTGAGAAATTCCCTGATGCTGCTTTTTAAAATTCCTGGAGATGACCAGTTTTGCAGCACTTTCTACTCACTCTGTCCTTCTAAAATTTCTATTATAGGAAATAATGTATAACTATAAGGTAATTCTATTTTGCCCTCCTGTGTAACCCAACCACATGGATGTTTTAACATACTACCAAAAATGTATTTACTTTTAACTCTATGACAAAATTATAGTAATCATAATAATAGAGTAACAAAATTTTCTTGAAAGTTATTTTACAATTATTATATTTTTTCTATTTACTTTTCTTAGAGTCACCACTTGAATTGAACTCATACAAGATTCTTTTACAACCTCATAACTTAGGGCTCTTTTTCATACTCATCATTATATTGGAGTTATTTTCTTATAATTTCTGCCCTCAATAAAATTAATTTCTAACAATCATAGCTATTTCTAATGCACAGTATCTGACATTCATCCAAAGAATCCTCAGGACAAACAGAAGCAAACGGTAGTTGTGGGAGATGAGATAATCAGGTATAGAAACTGCTGGGTCTGTGATGGTTACTAGATCTACTTGGAGATGGGCCTTCTCAATTCAAGGAGAAGAAAGGAATGACAAGATATGAAGCAAAACAGAATCTCTAAGAACAACATACATAGAAACTGGAAAAGAGCCATTGGTTATAATCTAAGTGGAAAAGGGACCAGGGAATCACACTTGGTTTGCCAGTAAAGATACTTAACTTCAAGACTAGTAGAAAGTTCTGAAAATTATCTCCTCGTGTATACAAAGGACCCAAGAGCTAGAGTTCTAGGTCTCAGTGTATGGGCACATAATTGAGAATTTAAGATCATCAGGAGCTAAGATTTATTTAAGGAAAATATATAAATCTATAGAGGAATCACAGGCTCCAACTGAAGCAAAATAATACCATCATGGGGTATTATTAATGTTGAAGTCCAGCACAGTTTTAAAACTCAAAATATAAAGACAACAAATATAAAAGGACAGGGACATTAAATTGAAAGGGTCTTAAGAAACTAATCAGAAGGCATTATTATTCCATTTCATTGATGAGGGAAATTAGGCTTAGACTGTATAACAGACTTGCTTAAAATAGTAATTTAGAGGCAGAGATACAATTATATAACTGAGATCCCCTAAATCTTTATATTCACTTGAAAATAAAATATTCTCTAACACCTCAGTTCTAGTTGGAACTCAGCTCTGGTGCTCATCTATCCAAAATCAAATGATTGAAAGTCGATGTTATTCTAGTCCTTTATATTTAGTTTTTAACATAGTTCCCTTACAATATCAGTTGTACATTTATCATTGCAGAGATGTCTTTGTGTATAACTTAAATAACTTTTTGCTTCAGTTTAAAAGCATTCACATAGTTGCATCCTTTGTGAAAAAAAGAGAATGGCTCTTAATTCTTTCTTCACAATAAAATGTTAGTTAAATAGCAATTTTAAATTTAAATAAAATTTCATATTTTACATTTTTAAATTTTAAAAATAACATAATTTTCATTGTGTAATCACTTCAGTATTTTCAAAATTTTCATGGCACTTTTCTTCTTTTCAAATACGGAATCAAAAGATATATACTACTTCACTTTTTAAATAATTTATTTTATATACAAAGTCAATAATGTTTTTTTATTATTATTTAAAGTATTTCTGAGCTAGTTTAAAGACCAACTACTTTATTAGATTAAATTAATGAGACAAACTTTTAAACAGAAAGCACTGTGTGATTCCACCAGTTATGTCATGATTTTAGGGGATGATATTAACACAGAGTTATTTGAAAACTTCTGATGACTTTGGATTGTCAATCTATTTTCTCAAAATCTCATTTTAAAACTTTCTGTAAAATCAAGAATAAGTGATCTGCTTGTTTCCCGCTCCCACCTTTTCTCTTTTCTATTACTTCTTCTCTGTCATCAACATTTTCTTTCAAAATTGGCATAGGTTTAAAATCTTACTAAATTCAGAAAATAAAGTTTTATCTCATTTCAGACCAGAATACAGAAATATTTAGTATAACACAGTAAATTTCATTACTAAATTAAATATCCAGATTATCTAAAAATGGGGCATTTTAAATGATTTGTATACTCTCTGACATCCTGCTATAATATAAACAAATGCATTTTAAGTAAAAAGGTAGAGGTAGGCTTATAATTTTCTTTCTTTCTCTATTTTAAAACATTAACTTATTTTTTTCAAAATAGAAGGTAAATCATGAACTATAATGTGGTACCTGCAGTAAGCTAAATTACTAATCTTCTGCTGGCTAATTTATGCTGTAGGCTATGGAGTGAAGTAAGGGTAAAACATGTTTTTTAAGAGAGACAATGAGCAAAATGAAAGCTGGAGAAAAACATGTTATTATCACTCCTCTTCCTTTTTCAAAAACACAGAGAGGAAAAACGTCTTCTCACCCAAAACTTGTATTCCTTTTTAGCTTCATTGGCCTCCAAGTATATATTTTTGTGAGAGGTTTGGAAGGGGATCCAGCATAGTATGTAATTCTGCTGACAATATGTAGCCAAGAATTGGGAAAGAAGTGACACTCCTTTGGAGGGCTGCTTCTCTTTTTCTGCATTTAGAAACTTAACATATTTCTGACCTTGAGGGCAGCTTATTTACCACATCATTCTGTGTTCTCAGGAAGGTGGGGGGGAAAACATGAATTTAATTATATCCTTATCAAGAGGTAATTTCATCTTTAAAAATTAATTTTTAGCACTTTGGAGTTATTGCACATTAAAAAATATTGTCACTCATAAGAACATGGGTGGCCTGTCACAAACATTATGAAACTATTGACCTTACATAGCTTCATCTGCACAACTATTGATTTTTTTCTGTCTTTATTTTGACATTTTATATGATTTCATCTAAGATTCATCACTGTGGAAATGTCAGGTTTAAGGGTTTGCTTTTATTGTTTGGGGAGAGCAATCTTAGAAATGGTTTACTACTTATCTATTAGAGGCAGTAGGCTGTATTCATCAATGTTGAAATGATTCAGCATCAAGTTATCACACTTATTTTGCCAGACATTTTTAGATTGCTCTTTTTACCCTCTTGAGAAGTGAATTGAGTTGTCACTTTGGGTTTTAGAATCAATAATTTCTTAACTGGGCTTTAAAACACTAAACCCGTGAAAACTTTTAATTTTAGGGCTCAGGGTATGAGTAACACAACTGTTAATACAGTTTCTTTGAGAAGGTAATGGGATGCTAAGACATTTCTAATTACTTGGGACATAGTAAGAAATCAATCTTTAATGTAATTTTATCATATAAATGTTTTGTCTTGTCCAAATTTTTAAACTAGATTCTTTATGTTGTCTTCCCCCAACACCATGGGATATATATGAAGTTTTAAAGACTTTGAAAGGGGTCTGTGACCAAAATATCTGAAAATATGTATCATTCATTTGCTTGGCCAGCTTTTCTTAAAATGACATTTGCAGTGTATTAAAGAATAAACCAAAAATAAATAAAAATAAATAAATAAGTAAAGAACAAACCAAGGACTTTAATTGAACAGTAAGTAATTTATGTGGAAATAGGTTGACTTTTATTAGTATAAAAATAGAAAGAAGTGTCAACAAATTATTTGTGTACTATAGACTTATTTTCAAACCAGTCAACATCATGTAAAAATCAAATTTCTAGGCAGAACCAGCTATGCAATTTGCAAAGCTCAGTGCAAAATGAAAATGTGGAGACCTTTGTTCAAAATTATTAAGAATTTCAATAACAGCAAACATTAAACTAAGTGCAAGACCCTTTTAAGTGTTGGACCCTGTATGACTGCACAGGTTGCATGCCTATGAAGCCAGCTGTTTCCAGGTCCTAGCCATGAAATTTTAACTTTCTAATTCCATAAGCTAATGAAGAAGAACTCAACCACTTTACACTGCAATTTTTCTTTCTAAAGAAAGCAATCTCAAACTGAAATAATCCATACACAAAGTCACTAAAATACCATTAGCTACCTAAATTTTTTTTTAAGCTAAAATATACGAATCATTTTGTTTTGATTATTTTTAAGGTCTCTGAATTAGGGAAATGTTTTAAAGGTACTACTAGCAAAAATGAAAATAAAATAAAAATAAAGCAAAAGTAAATTACACTTAATCATTATTATGCTAACATTTCCTGTTTATGGGAGGCAAATCTAAGAGGTTCACATTTGTGTACGCACATTTTCAGAGAAATGTACTGTTAATGAAAATGGCAGTAGACATAAGGTGACTTTTAGAAGTTAGTTATACACTATTTTCAAAATGACACTGCTTTCCATGGCAAATAAGAAACTATTATCTGGGCTTTATATTCTCAACTACTTTCTGTCAAAGCAGTAATAATTGATTTAAAAGGAAAGAAAGAACTACAATATGACTATATCTTACTTATTAACGAAATATATTTCTATTGGCCAGAAAGAAATGTTACTAGATGAGATCCTATGTTATAAAATTCTCTGGGAGATTTATTTCATATGATTCTTGAATTCTGAGTGTTTGCAATGATTTAAAATTAAGTCACTGTACTGAAGTACAATTACATTTTTAGTGCCATGTGTATTTTTTCCTTTTAATTGAATGGAAAAATTAAGATTTTGTTTGAATCTTTAATGTTTTAATTATAGCATTTGATTCAGTGAAGAACAATTCTCCTAATGAGATCTGGCCTACATAATGACATTGCTCAGTGTATTATTTAACTAATCAGATATTTCTTTCAATCCCAGCATTTACAACTTTCTTTTACATATTCAAAGCAGATGATGTTATGCTAGCATGTGTGTTAATGTTAATTGAAGCTATTCAGGTGGATGACAAAGAAAATTAGACTCCTCAGGATATCATCTTCTCTTGTAGTTTAAAAAAAAAAAAGCTTTCAAGAACAGTGTGTATAAATGTGAACAAAATACTCTACTCCATGTGCTACTATATCTTTTCTAAGCATTTGATCATCTAACTGAGAACATTTCTGTAAATGCATATGTGAAATGAAAAAAGTAATTAAACATATAGGTAAAACACTTATTAACGAACTAATGCGAGTTATGTTTAAGATAAAGTATATATACTTGAGAATGGGGGATGGGGAAATATTGGGAGGGAAAAACTCATTGATTTAGTTAATGTGTCAAATGGTCATATTTATATAAATCGGCACCCAGATCTGTTTCTAAATCATAGGATTTAAAAAAAAAAAACACTATGTCCATGAAACTTTTAATATTTTTTTACTCAATGGAAGAGATAGCTCTAGAAATCTGTCTTCCAAAGAAAGTATTTAATTCCATATTTAAATACACACATAAAAAATACGTTAAGAAGATGTCTGGAAAAATTGCAAAATGTAAATGGCATCTATTGACTTTAAGGAAAATAAAACTAAAAAGAAAATAAAACCTTTTTCCCAATAATACAATGAGCAGAAAGAAATACAGTTTCAAAGTACAAGAGAAAATACATGGAGCAATATTTTAGTGGAAATATTGAAAGCTAAATAGAACTGAAAAAGTATAACAAATGAAATGCAATTGGCTATCTGCTAATCCAAGAATTAAAGTTTTCATTATTCTATCTTATTTCACTAGAATTTTAGGCTTTCAGGAATCTCCTTTCCTCAACTCTGTTTATTAAAAAATTTAGTGTATGTTGTTTTAAGTTGCAAAGGGTTCTCCATTACCAGAGAATAATTTAAGAGATAGGAATGACTGAAATATGAAGATTCAAGCAGTGTCATAGAAATACATATAAAATATCATATATATTGCATGTATATTATGCTATATGACAAAGACTACTACTGATCTGTGCTAAAAATGAAATACTGAAAGTTTTACCTGAGTGACTATATTTGGAATAATTTGTCATTCTCAGTGAGTTTCAGATGGCAAAAATATGAGAAAAATCAATCAACATATTGTAATCTAGAAATAGTCACATGAAATTTCCTTCATTTATATCTGTGTCTAATGATTGAGTTTTATTGAAAATATAGACAGTGAAAGGCAACTTTTGCTAGTTGCTTTTTATAGAATTGTATACAACACTTAGAGTACTCTTTCTGTCTTTGACACTGTAAATCAGCCACCATTCTTTTTTCAGTATATCACATTAAACAATATAAATCTTTCCTTTTTATTCTGAATAAATGGTCTAGCTAGCCCAGTAGTGACCATATAGGGGAAAAAAGAATGAATCAAGAAAATAACCTAACCAAGATGAGAAAATTATCCCATATACAGAGATTTAACTGCCCACAGCCCATTTCTGAGGAAAAACTGAATTAAGGATACTCCCTTAGAAACCACTTAGAATTTAAGAAGAATAAATGTTTATAACTTGAGGTGGAAATGTGTGCTCTTTACAGAAGATTCAGTGTTTTAGTCTTTAGTCAAGCAAACAGTATTGGTAAAAACTGGAAGCATACAATCATGAAACAGCACTTTCCCACAGCAAAGGACAAAATAATTCTAAACAAACTGTTGAACTGCTATAATTGTGGGAAAGAGCACTGAAAATCTGATGAGATTTTTTTTTTTTTTTTTTTTAGGTGAGGCAGCCTTTGGTTGATCTCACAGATTGCAAGGACCTTGTCAGTTTACAATCCCTTTTTTTTTTTTTTATACCTACAGCACCTGGTCTTCCTAGGTGGTCTCCCATTGAAGTACCAACCAGGCCAGACCCTGCTTAGCTTCTGAAATCACATGGGATCGGGCTTATTCAGGATGGCATGGCCTTAGACACTGATGAGATTTTTAAGAAATATTACTTTCCTCATTGCAGATCCTCTAAAATTAAATGAGAAAAATGTCTTAATTTACATTAAAACTGCCTAACCAATTCACTGACACTCCTTAGGATAATGTTGTGTATCAAAGCTTTATGAATTCAAACAAGGACTTATACCAATAATTTCCCTATTATAGAGTAGCTTCTCAGTGGCAAGTGTAGAGTTCAGACTTGCAAATACTGCAGATAGCACTCTTGCCATTGAGACCATCAGACTTTGTTTTATGAGGAAGGTTGAACCTAAAATGCTTCTTATTGTCATTTCTAAATCCAGCTACATTTTGAATGAACCATGAAAGCTCACTGCTAAAAGTAATAAGCAGCAAATGATACTACAAAAAATAAAATTACTTTTTAATGTGACCCTTGTCTATTTTATGTATTTACTAACTACAAGTTTGTATATTAGATTTTTCTTAAATGCAATTCTTCTATACCTTCCTAGAAAAATAATTAATCAATTGCCTTATTTGAAATGCACTTTTAGGTTTATTTTGCACATATTCACATAAGTAAGGATTCTGTTTTTAATAAGGTATTTTACTTTTGTATTGTGAACATGAAAATACATAAGTATTTCACAATTTATATGCAGTATGTCTCAGTATAAACATAAAATAAGTGACGAGTGAGAGGATTTCCAGGTTTATTTTTTAAAATCTTTATTTGTTAGTTCATTTAATAATAACAGTGATCTCATTACAAGCCAACATAAATAACATCTTTATAAAAACATAACTATATTTTCCAAAACAAAACCATATTTTTATATTAATATAAAATCACATAAAAGTAGCTCACTGCCAGCGTTAATTTTACATAAACACACTCTTCAAGGCTGAAGCAAACCTGACTGGTTTTCAATGTGAAAATAAAAAATAAAAACTGTTCTTGGAGTTATTTCTGAATAGAATTTGTCTCTAATCCTCATGTAACAGAAATGTATATATAAATCGTATTTATCAAATGAACCTTTGGTCTTTTTTGCCTTATCCTGGAGAGAAGAAAATAGTATATGAGCATCTTTTATATCATGTAATGTATCACCATGGTAATAGATTGAAATATTTAACAACACAGGCTTTGGAGTCAGGCTGATCTAAGTATATATCTTGACTCTACCATTTAATCCTTTGATGACAAGTTACTTCATATCTCTGTAAAACAAGGATGACAATACCTACCTTAGGATAATTCCTAGGGTTAAAAGATGTAAGAACTTTTCACAAGGCCAAGGACAAAACCAAACATGTATTGCTCTGGGCCCAGGCCACAAAACAGCAAAAGAAACAGTACATATTGCAGAGACAGATAGCACCTCACTGCTTGCCCCTGAGGGTCCCATTGCCTGATAGAAGCAGCCCACATCCCAAAATGAGCAGCAGGACTGTGGGGTGGACAGGTTGCCTTCGCTGATTCCACAGAAAGGCATACAATGTAATGGTGCTCTGGTGGCTTAGCTACCATTTAGCTGTTTAAGAACCAAACTTCTTTTTCTGTGCCAACAAAAGTCACAGGCTGAGCTGGAGCCAACTGGCTTGTCACAGAGCTTAGGATCTGTGTGAAATAGTGATAACTTAAATAATTTTTTTTTCCAAATGAAATTTTAAAATAGATTAAAAATTTTGCCATGAATATTTATACTCTTTAAGGATAAGTGCTATCAAAGATAAGACTCTTATTCCAAGCAACATAGCTTGTGGACTAGTTAGTTTAAATACTGAGGAATTTTACAATTGTAAAAATTGTCATTCAGGCAGTTCCTGACCAAAGGCCTTTGTGTATGTATAGACAGTCCCTGTGGCTCTTGTACTCATATACCCACCCATAGTTAAAGTCATCACTGTCACCATCATTGGAGCTCTGTCAGTTGGGATATGAACAGGTAGAAATCCAACTAAGTGACAAGCTGGTTGGGTGGGGAGAGGCAGGTTTGGTTTCTGTAAAAGTTCAATGAAGTAATAAAAGACTCAGATTCTTTCTTTCCCACTGATAAGCTCAGCCTGTCAGCTTTTGGCCTCGGGCTTTTTCCTTCATGAACTCAAGATAACTATGGAAGCTCCAATCATCACATTTTTCACACAGGCATGTCCAGAGTCTGGAAAGAGAAAGTGGATGCTTTCTTTATGTATTAGTCTACTAGGTCTGCCATAACAAAATACCACAGACTGAGTGACTTAAACAACAAACACTTATTTTCTCACAATTCTGGAGGTTAGAAGTCTGTGCTCCAAGTGCTATTTCAGGTGGGAGCTCTTTTCCTAGCTTGTAGACAGCCACCTTCTTACTGCCTTCTCACATGCATTTTCTCAATGCTAGAGTGGAGAGACCTGCTTGCTTCTCTTCTTAAAAGGACATTAGCCCCATTGGATTAAGGCCCTACTTACGACCTTATTAAACCTTTATGACCTTCTTATAGACTCTATCACCAAACACAACCACATTAGGATCAGGATTTTAACATATGAATTGGAGGATTTGGGGGGAGATATAATTCAGTCTATAACATCTTACTCAAGTCCCTTTTAAAGTGTGAGAAAAATCTTTCTCAAAAGCCCCATATTAACTTCTTCTGAATTAAGTCATTCACTAGTAAGAGGGATAAAATTAGCATGACTGTTTAACGGACAGAGCATGAGTGGCCCCAACCTCCCCTTAAGCACCTGAACTCCCAGGAATGAATGAAGTCTGAATTCATTAGCAAGGACTAAGGAGAAAATGCCTGTGTAGAGGTAACCAATAGCATTGGACACAGTGTCTGTCATAAAAACAATTTGGAACTTTAAGAGCTTTGGTTCATTTAAATTTGAGGGGGGAGGCGGGCGGGGGTGGAGGAAGGGGCCTGAGAGAAAAGAAAACAACTTGGAAGAGGAGCTGGATCCACACCTGGAGACTCTTGTCATCATGTTACAGTGTTGTACTTTCAGACAAAAAGATTAGTATTTTCTCTCTCACTGCCTGATTTTAACATATATTAATTTTAACTTTGTTATACATATATTTCAATTCCTTTGACTTGCATTGATGATAACAATTAAAGATTAATTTAAAAAGGACATATTCTCTTTGAAGTACCTTTCTATGATTTACACCTTCATATATTCATACTAATTCAATAAAATTAATTTCCCCAGATACATTGCTGAGAAAAATTTCAGATAGACATTTCCTTTTTAAGAGAGGATAAAACAATAGGTAATTGTGAAGAAAGAATCATTGTAGGACAAAAAATGTTGGCCTGCAGAGAGGACACCTGTTGGAGCTAAAATGTGCCAAGAGTTTTAGAAACTAGAGAAAGGAGCATGAGAATATAAAGAAATATACATAAAAGAATAAAAATTTGCCTACAATTAATTTTAGTCAAAGAGCAGAGAATTTTTTCTTTCTTCTACTTCTTAATCCATATAATCCTGTGTTCACAGAATCAAAACTCAAAGAAAATGTACTTTGTGTATGCGTTTTAAAATAAATCTTACCTCTGATCCCCATTTTTTTTAATTGAGGTATAATTTACCTACAGTAAAATTCATCCTTTTTAATTTTAGTTTGATGACTCTTAACAAATGTATACAATTGTGTAACCACTACCTCAGAACACTGCTACTAACTTAAATAAGTTCCCTCATGGCCTTTTGCAACCAACCTTCCACCCACAAGCCCAGCCCTGGCAACTGATGTTTTAATTTCTGTCTATATGATTTTGCCTTTTCCGAAATGTTATACAAATGAAGTCATAAAGCATGTGACCTCTTAAGTCTAGTTATAATGCTAGACTAAATGTTGTTGCATATATCAGTACTTTGTTTATTCTTATTGTTGAGTAGTAGTGCAGCGAATGGATTTTCTATAATTTGTTCATTCTCCAGTTAAGGGATATTTGGGTTTTTCTTCTGCATTGGGCTTTTTAAATAATAATATAAAAATGATATGAATAATAAAATGCTCAAATACAGTGTTTATACACAAGTTCTCAATTCACTTGGGTAAATACCTGTAAGTGGAATTGCCGTATCACATAAGAGTGTGTTTATTTTTACAGAAAATTTCTAAACTGTTTTACAGAATGGCTTTATCATTTTGCATTCTCATCAATGGCCTAGTTCTAGTTTCTTCGTGTCATTGTGAACATTTGCTATTGTTTGCCTTTTTAATTTTGACTATTCTAATAGTGGTATCTCCTTGTGATTTAAATTTGTATTCTCTAATGGGTAATGATGTTATACAGACCTTGGAAGTAGTATCATGATTTCTATAGGAAAAAGAGAGGGAGAGAGAAAGGGAGAGTAAGAGGAAGGAAGATAGGAAGAGATGAAAGAGGGAAGGAAGGAAGGGGGGAAGAAGGAAAGGAAAGAAGGATAAAGAAAATATTAGATTTTGTCTACCAAATGATAAGTAAATGTTTGAAACCTAAGCAGGAATATAATTTTGACTCTAGGTAAGTCAAATAGAAAAATTAGGAAAAGTAAGGAGGAATGGATATGTTTGTTATCAAATGATACTAAGTTTTGTCTTAGATAAAATGTATAAGCTCCCCTTATGGTAAGAACCATGGTTTTTTGTTCGCTATTACATCTCTGGTTCTTATTATGGAGTAAATGTGCAAAAAAGTATTTACTAAATGAATTTAATAAATAAACTCATAGAATGAATATTTTGATTTTTTGTTTTGGATTCAGGGTATAATAATGTCTTCATTCATTCAACAATTCTGATTAAGGGTAATACGGTATATGAAACTGACTCAGAGGCACCAATGGAAATAAACTTGAGGCTGCTTCTACTACGTTCTCTAAGGAGCAAGTATTTGGAGAGGGAAATGTCATGTTTATAGATTCTTAGAGAAAGTACAGTTGTTAATTATTGCCTTTGACAGTGGTGTTGCAACTTTCTTGCTAAAATTTGCATGCTTTTTTGAAGTAGTTTGTCAATTGAAAATACTCTTCCCATACATTCCAGTATTTCAGAAATAAATTACTATGTCAAGTACATTTTTCACATTTAAAAATTGAATTAAAAATTGAATCTTTTTGAAAGCCATATATTAAGGCAAAATATTTTTAATTAAAGAGGAATCAAGTTAGAAACACTATGGGTAATCTATGGTTTTATCTAATTTTCCAAAATTTTGTAGTACCAACAAAACTGCTGTTCTTTGTTTAGTGCACTGATAAACATTTCAGACCTAATTTTGAGCAATCATATATTTGTGTTTGTATAGGAATTATTTTACATATATTCTTTCTATGCTAATATTAAAAAGATTAAAATATTATAAAATGACAATGTAGAATAGAATAGATTCCTTATAAAGAACTGAATTCCATAGGCCCTATTTTGCTTCTAAAATTTTACATTTATTTTTGAAAAATATAAAATAAATTTGATCATAAAGATTACCCTCATACTGTATTGCAAATTCAGTTGGCTGTGATACTTATATACTGACTCTAGACTAATTAGTTGATTTTATAAATTGTTCTTTCTTGTCTAAGTTCAAAGTTTAAGACCAAGTGAATGTGCATGCATATTAAAACTTGGCAGAAATAAATGTTAGATCTTTCTAGATGTAATCTTATTTCCTTTTAAGTTATTTAAAAACATGCTTGATTCCACATGTGAAGTAGAGTGAATATTTTTTGATTTCATAGTAACTTTTTGAGATGACTTGAGAATCGTTACAATATTTGAAAAAGCAATTTATCATTATCATGCTAAAAAAGCAATTAATTGTATGTAAATGGGCTAGGTGAACACAAAGATAGTTATATAAATTATTATTTTTTTATATATAAAATAGAGCACACAGCTGGGAAGCATTTTTTTCTATTTCATATGACATTGTTTAGGACAAGATTTTAAAGGTCTGTTTCTATAAGTAAATTTATGAAATGAATGAATACAGGAAACTAGAAGAGTTAGATAAAATATTAAATATATTAATATCAGGAAGGTTTTTTACCATGCGCTAATCAAAAACAAATCCATTAAGTTTATCATACAGTATGTCATAGAGCAGGAGTGTCTGGGAGCATCCACAATTCAGAAGGGACTCAGATGAGTAATCACAGGTGTTTTTTCTTTGGTGAGTAAGAGAGTAGTATTTATGGAAATAGTGGAATGAACCTGGCAGTCCTTTTTAGTTTAGTTATAATGGTTATATAATTTTACAAATGGATAATTATTATAATTAATTAAAATACCTTAACAAATGAGTTAAACATTTCAATAGTTTTTTCTGGTACTTTCCCAAATATAGAGCCTGTAAAAGGAGTTTATAAATCCTAACATTTATTTAGTACTTATCTGAATGTTGAAACATATTTTCCACTAATGTTTCATATAGTCTTAAAATTGATCTTGATATGTTTTCATGAATTATTAAAATTCTCCTTCATTTTGTTTCATATCAAAATTTCACTTTACTCTTATAAAAGGTTTTTATGAAAGGTTTTTATAAAAGTGAAAAATATTACCTTAAGACTTATCTGTGATCAAGATTTTATTTTTGAAAAGTTTCAAAGGTCCATTATATGAAATGATACAAATCAAAGTTCAGGCCCATGGTAAAGCTTTTGGGTAAAGCCAATTTCAAGTACGTGAGTAAAGCTTTGACAATAATAAATGTCTATGTAAGAAACGTCTAAACCTATATAGAATTTTTATAAGGATTTATTTGAGCCAAACAGATGATATGCTGGGAAGCATGACCTCAAATGCTCTGAATAATGAGTTTTGCCATTCTTTTTATACATTTGGAGGGAAAGTAAGGAATTTACATGAGAGTGGGGGAAAGAAAGGTGGAAATCTCTATGACTAGATAGTTAAGATTCTGTGCTCCTTTGAGAATAGTTATGCCTCCGAGGGTCTGAAAAAGAGGATTAGTCTAGATAGTTTAAAGACCTGTTAAAATAGATGTATAAGAACAATGGACACTGCTTGCTGAAGGCAAAAAATAAACCTTTTCTAGGTCGGAGATATGGCTTCCAACCAAGACTTCTCAGTTAGGAATTTATGATCAGATTACCCTGTGAGATTATTTTCAGTCACTGAACTTGTAGGATTTATTACAGAGTTCTTTTTTTGTTCACACCAGATATACTTATTTTTTTCTTCAGGTTAATGTACCACTCCTTACAAATGACATTTTCAACATCATCAACCAATATTTATTGATGCAGAAAGATAGAGCACTGTGCAAAACAATAGCAAGTCAAAGAGATGTATAATATTTTCTACTAAGTAGCTACCATTTTATACATGCAATTTCTTTGTGGTTTTAGAGTTGTATTAAAATAAAAGAATGAGTCATGTGGAGAAAGCATAAAAATTGGGGCAAACAAAATCGCTTGCCTACCACAATACATCCTTTTTTTTCTTACCATTATAAATGCAGTTTTGTTCAGGCAGATATGTACCCAACCCCGAAGGAAGGTATCATTTTTGCCTTAACTAGTGCTTTCAATGAAACCTTTGAAGCAGAAAGTCTTCATTGAACAGGAATTTTTGCAGATAGTATCATATTTACTATTTCTGGCCCCCGCATATTTAAGTTTAGCTTAATATTTCAGGCACAGTAACAAGTAAAAAAAACTCTCAAAGTTTTCTGAATATTCCTTAGAGTGGTACCACTTCCATTTGAGTAACCGTAGTCTAAATAAATAATGGTTATGCCTCCCTCCTTTGCCAGTTTTTGTTCTAAGCAGTCATATGACCTATTTCTCACTGATGTTATATCAAAGTAATTATTATGGGGGGCTTTGGGGCAAGTTTTCACTTTCTGACAAAAGACATAAGCAATGGGGAAGGAGCTTTGCTTTGTCATTTCCACCCTTACAGCTTTGGATACTATTGAAAGAAAATGGAATAACTGAAATGTTAACACCAGCTCTATTACTCTGAAGCAAAAAGCCTGTAAAGTCTTCACACTGAGAATGGCGGAGCTGAAGGATAAAAATCTGTAGGCCCTTAAAGATATCATTGCTAGGAAGATGTGTAAAGGTTTTTATTGTTTAAGGCTTAATCAGCCAAGTTATCCATTACTGCAGCTTAACAAAATACAGAACAACATAAAAGACCGATCTAACGTATTTCTTATATTGAGATTTTTCTTATAGACTTTATTTTTAGATTATTTTACAAATACAGGCCTACCTCTGAAATATTGTGGGTTCAGCTCAAGACACCACAATAAAATAGAGTTGCACACATTTTTTTGGTTTCCCAATGCATATAAAAATTATGTACACACCATACTGTAGTCTATTAAGTGTGCGATAACATTATATCTTTAAAAAAAGTATTTTAAATTAATTAAAAAGTATTTTGTTGCCCAAAATGCTAACTCTCATCTGAACCTTTGATGAGTCATAATCTTTTTGCTAGTGGAGAGTTTTACCTCTATTTTGATGACTTCCACTGATCAGGGTGGTGACTGTGAAATGTTGGGGTGGTTGTGGCAATTTCTGTGCCACATCAGTTTACTCTTCCTTTGAGTAGTTTCTCTAAAGCATGCAATGATAGTATTTATGCATATTTGAACTTCTTTCGAAATTGGAGTCTGTCCTCTCAAACCCCGTCACTGCTTTCTCAACTAAGTTATGTAATATTCTAAATCATTTGCTGTCATTTCAACAATCTTCACAGCATCTTCAACAGAAGTAAATTCCATCTCTAGAAAACACTTTCTTTGTTCATTCATAAGAAACAATCCATCCATTCAAGTTTTATATTGAGATTCTAACAATTCTGTCACATCTTCGGATTTCACTTCTATTCGACTTCCCTTGCTGTTTTAACCATATCTGCAGTTACTTCCTCCACTAAAGTTGAAATCAACTTCTTTTAGACTCCCATTAATGTTGATTTTGACCTCTTCTCATGAATCATGACTGTTTTTAATGGCATCTGGAATGGTGAATCCTTTCCAGAAGGTTTTCAATTGACTTTGCCCAGATCCATCAGAAGAATCACTCCTATGGTACCAATTGCCTTAAGAAATTTATTTCTTAAATAATAAGACTTAAAAGTCAAAATGACTCTTTGATACATGGGCCGAGAATGGATGCTGTGTTAGCAGGTATGAAAACAACATTATTCTCGTTGTACATCTCCATCAGAGCTCTTGGGTGACCAGACGCATCGCCAATGAGTGATAATATTTTGAAAGAAATCTTTTTTTTTTTTTGAGCAGTAGGTCTCAACAGCAGGCTTAAAATATTCAGTAAACCATGTCATAAACAGATGTGCTGTCACCCAGGCTTTGTGATTTCATTTACAGAACACAGGCAGAGCATAATAAGCATAATTCTTAAGGGCCTTAGAATTTTTGAAATAGTAAATGAGCATTGGCTTCAAATCAAAGTTTCCAGCATATTAACCCTTAACAAGAAAGTCAGAGGGTCCTTTGATGCTGTGAAGCTAGGTATTGACTTCTTTCTAACTGTGAAAGTCCTAGATGGCACTTCTTTTCATAGGTTTCATCTATATTGAAAATCTTTTGTTTAAAGTCGCCACCTCCATTAGTTACCTTAGCTGAATCTTCTACATTTGCACTTGCTACTTTACCTTGCACTTTTATGTTATGGAGACAACTTCTTTCCTTAAACTTTCTGAACTGATCTCCGCTAGCTTCAAACTTTTCTTCTGCAGCTTCCTCACCTCTCTCAGCTCTCATGGAATTAAAGAGGGTTAGGGCCTTACTCTAGATTAGGCTTTGGTTTAAGGGAATGATGTGGCTGGTTTAATCTTCTATCCAGACCATTAAAACTTTCTTTATATCTGTTTTACATTCTTATTATTCATGTGTTCACTGGAATAGCACATTTAATTTCCTTCAAGAACCTTTCATCTGTATTCATAACTTGGATACTGTTTGTTACAAAGGCCTAGCTTTCAGTTTATTTTGGCTTTTGACATGCCTTTTTCACTAAGCTTAATCATTTTTTTTAATTTTTGATTTAAAATGAGAGACATGTGACTTTTTCTTTCACAATAATTAGAGGCCATTGTAGAGTTACTAACTGGCCTAATTTCAATATTGTCACGTGTTCAGGGACTGGAGAGGCATAAAAAGATGATGAAAAATGAGAAACAGCCAGTCAGTGGAGTAGTTAGAACACACACAACCTTTGTTGATTAAGTTCATCAATTTATATGGGCATTGTTCTTGGCAACCAAAAACAAGTACAATAGTAACATCAAAGATCACTAATCATAGATCGCCTTAACAGATATAATGATGAAAAAGTTCTAAACATTGTGAGAAATACCAGTATTTTTGGTAATTATATATTTGACACAGACTCAAAGTGAGCAAGTGTTATTGGAAAAATGGTGCCGGTAAACTTGCTTCAACACAGGGTTGCCACAAATCTTTAATATGTAAAAATGCAATATCTGTGAAGCTCAATGAAACACAGTACAATAAAATAAATTATGTATAGTGACTCCAGGAAAAGTATGTAGAAAGGCCACAATTTTAAGAAAAGTAAATTATAACTATTTATTTTAATGTTTTATGAAAAGAATATATTTGTATACAGTGGGTATTACCTTAGGACACCTTAGAGGACACCTCATCACAAATCTAGTCCAATTTCCATTATTTTCTTTGTTATTTTTTATCATAGCACCTTCTTCAAATTGTTCAAATTTAGTCTGAACACTTCCATGATATAGAACTTAGTAACCTCCAAAGCATTCTCATTTTATTTTTGGACAGCTGTCATCATCAGAAACTGTACCTCAGTCCATTCTAAATCAAATTCCCTATTATTTCCCCTACATTGGTTCCATGATTAAAGACCTATAGAAAAATATCTAATCTCTCCATCCTTTCTAACAGGTTATAATTAGGCAAGATTAACAAGAGGAGAGATTAGGTCTTGCTAAATGACCTTGTACATCTGTTAAACCTATTTGGTTTTCAACTTGCCACCAATTCATTGTCCTTTTAGTACCATTAAACCTGCTATCCTCAAGCTCTGAAAATAAACAATACACTGAATACTTTATACTTATTTTACTAAGGATCAAAAAAGTGACAGAAGTTCATTTTTCTGTTCATGCCTAAGTGCAGTTTGTCAATTGAAGGATCTTAGTTTATACAGTGGGAACAGACTGAAAAACTCATTTGGCATGCCAACATAGCTCTTACAGAATGATTTCAAATTTAAAAAATAGGCTATAGCCAACTTTCAACTCAAAGTGACCTGGATAAGGTTTTTTAATGTTAAAAAATAGCAACTAAGTATATCATCAAACAAATCCTAAATTTTAAGCATTGGTTTTCAACTAAAAGAGATTCTGTGTTTTTGTTATGCTTTCTTTGTTTCTTACAGTAGATTAGAACATTATTAGCAATTCTAGAGATACATAACTCTTACCAATTTGGGAAAAAAAATGAAATCTTAATTTTTATCATAATCAAATTTTTGGAAAGATGTACATTGAGAGAAATGATTAATTAAAACAAGTTAAAACTATTTCTCTTAATTCTGAAATGAGTCAGTTTTGAATGACAAATATGCAACTAACTCTGATGGGTTTAATTAACATAGCTATCTTACAATTAGAAAATAACTTAAAATTATTAGATGATTATTTATATATGATATAAATTTGTTTAGTTTTTCCTAAACACAACATTAATCTGTAAGTAGTAGAAGGAAGCTCTTTCTCTTTTTGTTCATGATGTCTGTACTTTGGGATTATGAGGTTTAGGGGAATGGGAGATGGGAATAAATATTTACCATTATCAACATATTGTAACTCTTATCCCTTGTGTTTGTTTATCCTTAGAATTAAAAATCATTATCACATTTGAAAAAATATTTAGTAATAAACACGACCCCAGTAATACTGAAACCATGTGTAACATAGGTCATGAAAACAAGATTGCCAAGAAGAAATTACATTAACCAATACAAAAGTCTAGAATTCTTTGCTAGATTTTATCAAGACAATGATCAAAAGTCCACTGGTCAGATACTAAGCAGGTCAACTTAATTTCTGTAAGTTTTCTGATACACTACAAGTTTGTGTAGACAGTGTCATCTTATTAAATATTTCACAGATGTATGAGAATGGTTATTTCCCTTAAAAATGCTGTGTTTATTGAATGAAGAAACAAATGAACAAAACAGTGAATGAATGAGAAAAAATGCACATTAATAATGTAGATTTTAAGTTAACAGTAAGTTCTCTGTTTGTCTTTAATAACTCAGTAGCTTGTAATTGACCAATTGTTCTACAGATACCAACTATAAACTCTGGAGAAAAATATATATATATATATTCTCCAGAAGAGAACTATGCAAGATAAGTTTCTATTTTTACACTTTTTGCTTGAGATAGTTTCCTATCTGTGCCATACTGGAACTTAAATTGAGAGAAAAAATCCTCAGCTTTACTAGCACACAGATCCAGAAAACAAGAGTTTGGAGTAACCACAACAACTGGAAAGTGAGAGGTAAGAAATACTAGAAGATAATGCTATAAAAGAAAAGCCTTAATTTTTTTGTATAAAATGCACCCTAATCTCTGTGTGATCCTCAAACTGCATATATCTAGGCCAGATTCCAAACAGCCTTTCTAAGGCTAAAAAAACTTTTCTGAGATTTCAAATAATATCCACCACAAAGGAGAGCATTTGCAGTGTAAATTTAGCCAAATCATCTAGTTTCAAAAAAATATCAGTATGTTCAGAGGAATAAATCAGAACACAGAGCCTTACAATGTATCATTGATGATGTCTTGACTTGACTAACAAGAAATAGCTCAATGTAGTTCAAACTCAAGAGAAAATACAGTTAATGGAGACATCCCAAATGAGTTAAATTTTGAAATTAATGAATAAGTGTTTTAAAGCTTTTATTATAACTATGTTCGATAATATAAAAAGAGCCCAATAGAAATTATAGGAGAGAAAAATAAAATATATGAATGAAATAATTTACTAGATGAGCTTACCAGTAAATTGGAAATGACAGAAAAGTCAGTGAACTTGAAAATAGATTAACACATGTTATACTAATCTGAATAACAGAGAGAAAAAATATATATTTTTAAAAATAATTGGTGCTTCAGGAACCATGGGACAATATGAAAAGTATATTAGAATCTTGGGAGGTGAGGAGAGGAGAAAGAAAAAAAGACAAAAAAAAGTGCGAAAAAGTAGAAGCAAAAAATTCCTCAAATTTGAGGAATAACACAAATTTACAGATTCAAGATGATCCATAAACCCTAAGCAGAATAAATACAAAGAAAGGTAGACCTTGGCATGTTATTCTCAAACTATATAAAAAAGAAAAAAAGGAAAATCTTGGAACCACAAGAGAAAAAAAGATCATCTGCTGGGCTATAAAACAAGTGTCAATACGTAAGTGGATTAAAATAATGTAGTAGATATTCTCTGATCAAAATGGGACTAAACTATAAATCAATAGCAATAAAATACTCAGAGAAAAATTATGTGAAAATTATACAACACACTTTAAAGGAGTAGCAAGGAATTCTAAAATATTTTGAATTGAATAATTAAACACATCAAATCAAAATTTATGAGATACAACCTAAGTGCTTAGAGGGAAATATGGAGTTTGAAATGCTTATAGTATAAAAGATGAAATCTCTAAACCAATAACAGTTGTCAGAAAAAAAAGAGATTAAAATAAAGCCAATGCAAGTACAAAGAAGAAACAATAAAAATAAGAGCAGATATCAATGAAATAGAAAACAAACACACAACACAGAAAATTAACAAAACCAAAGACAGTTCTTTGAAAAGGCCAACAAAATTAATACACCACTACCTAAACAGAGAACAAGAGTAAAATAGAGGAAAAGCAAATTGGCAATATCATGAATGGAAGAGGTATTGTCACTTACTGATCTAAGAAGCACTAAAGAGATTATAACAGGAACATTATGAAAAATTTTTGCCAACAACTTTCAACAACTTAAATAAAATGGAGCAATATGTGAAAAATGAAGTAGTTAACAGAGAACTGGACATGCAGATATCAAAGAATAAGGGCAACCAAGTGGTCAGATGACCAGATACAGAAAACACAGAAAAAAGAATTTAAAAATTTTATCAGTTTAAATGAGAGCATGAGAAAACTAAAGTGTTGCTAAGCTATTTTATGTATGCAGGAGACTTCATGTTTTTAATTCTTGCTGATAGGTATTATCAGAAAATAGGGAAACCCTCTTGGAAAAAAGAGAGTTCCTGGCACCCCCATGTGTGTAACTGTCTCTTACCTAAATAGCAATCTTGATTATATGACTAATCTTATTTGACTGAAACTCCATTAAGTTAGAAATTAAAACTATCAGAAGTAAAATTTTCCAAAAATAACGGAGAATATTATTTTTACTATTAAGAAGCTATGTAAATAGTATTTCATTACATGTAATGACCAATTCTATAAGGTTTTAAATTATTTCTGACTATAAGATCTGTTATTTTCTATAATTCTTTTATTAGTTATCTAGTCTATATAACAAATTACTACAAATTTAGCAGCTAAAAACAATAAATCTTTTCTTTTTTAAATTAATTTATTTTTCATTTACCATTGACATTTAATATTGTTTTATATTAGTCTCAGGTGTACAGCATAATGGGTAGACATTTATATAATTAGTCCAGTACCCACCTGGCACTATACATACTTATTATAAGATTATTGACTATATTCACTATGCTATATTTTACATCCCCTTGATGATTTCAGAACTACCAATTTTTACTTCTTAAACCCTTCATCTTTTTCATCCAGGCTCCTAACTCCCTTCCCATCTGGCAACCATCAGTTTGTTCTCTGTATCTATGACCCTGTTTCTGCTTTATTTGTTTATTTTCTTCTTTAGATTTCACATATAAGTGAGATCATATGATATTTACCTTTCTCTATCTGACTTATTACACTTAGAATAATAACTTTCAGGTCCATCCACATTGTCCCAAATGGTAAGATTTCATTCTTTTTTATGACTGAGTAATAGTCCATTGTATATATGTACCACTTCTCCTATATATTGATGGGCACTTAGGTTACTTCTGTATCTTGGCTATTGAAAACAATGCTGCAATAAACATAATGGTGTATGTAACTTTTTGAATTAGTACTGGATTTCATCGGGTAAATATGCACCTTTTGGGTGTGCCACTTGTGGGACTAATCAGGTTGTGTTGTGTTGTGGCCTGAAGCTGGCCACTGGGTGTATAGGTTTTGGGGCTTTTTGGAAGCGGGGTCAGCCACTGCCTGTGACCTGCCCAGGGCTCTTGGTAGAAGCTACAGATCAATCCTTGATTTATTGCTGCCTGTGCTGGGCCTGAAGTTGTGTGGGAAAGGCCACACTGCAAACCAAGGCTGGTTGCCACCAGTAGTGGGCCTAAGGAAGCTCAGCAAAAGTCCCAGGGCATCCTAAGGCCTGCTGCCATCTTCTGGCTTCCTATAAGGCTTAGTGACTAAAAATGCCTCTAGAAGTATGTGAGTGGAGTGTGACGGGGTCTCTTAGAATCACCAGAGTGGAGCTAGTGCTGTTTACTAGGTTAAAGAAAATTCAAATTCATTCAGTAAAAGGCTCATACCAGCTATTACTTGCTTGGGACTTGCAGACCCTTGAGAGTTGTCTAAGAATGTCTATAGCACAAGCCAACACTGGCTGCCCATCCACCCTGAAATAGCCTCCAGTGGTGCACGAGTTGGGAAGAGCATGGTCCCAGGGAGTCAGTCACCAGGGCAAGGTGAATGGTGTTTACTAGTTTAGTGCAGATTCAGATTTAGCTCTAGTTTTGAGCCTGGGGTCACTCAAAAGTCTCAAAGCATGCTGAGGCCAGTCATCACCCTCCTGGGGACTGTGGACTCCTGAGAGTTGTCAAGTAAAGTCTGCAGTGTGGCAAACTCCAGCTAACCTCCAGCCACTAAGGATCCTTCAACGTTATGTGAGTTGGGTTGAGCAGAGTCCCAGGGAATCACCAGGATGAGCCAGTGAATTTCATCACCCAATTAAAATTCAGATTTGGCCATGTGGGGAAAGGGCTCAATATAGGAGAGGTGGTGTCCACCTGCCAGCTACACAGGAAGAGGGCTCAACACAGCGCAATGGTGGCTGTCTTTCCAGCTTTCCCCCTGAAACCACTCAACTCAGACTTTCTATTTGTGTCTCTGTCATTTTCCAAGTCACTGTCCCTTTGCCAAAGCCCCAGGTGAGTGGTGGGTGTGAGGAAGTCTGTGCACAGTCTCTTTAAGAGGAGCACCTGGGTTTACCACAGCCTTTCCTCTTACCCATACAAATGTAATTGCCACTGATGTTTACAGTCAGAATTGTGGAGGCTTCTTGTCCCAGCACTAATGCTCCAGGCTGGAGAGCCTGGTATAGGGCTGGGACCCTTAGCTCGTCAGGAGAGACCTTGGCAGTCGAGATTCTCAACTGCCACACATGGGTGTGGGACCAGCCCATTTAGTATTTCCATCCTTCCTACAAGCCTCAATGTGGCTTCTTCTTTATATCCTTTGTTATAGGAGTTCTGTTCAGCTAGTCTTCAAATGGTTCTTCAGGTTATTCTATAATTTAGTTGTAATTTTAATGCAGTCAGAGGTAAGCATAGCATTTACCTACTCCACCATCTCAACCAGAACTAATAATACATATTTATTTTCTCAGCATTTCTATGAGGCAGGAGACCAGCACAACTTTATTAGGTCCTCTGAGTCGTGTCTCACAAGGTCAAAGTTAAGGCATTGGCTTGGCTGTGTTCTTTTTTGGAGCTTAGGCTCTTCTTCTGAACTCATGTTATTAGTTATTGGCAGAATTCAGTTTTTTATGGTTGTAAGACCAAGGTGCTCATCTCCTCGAGGAGGTGCTCTCAGCTCCTAGAGGCCTCTGAAGTTCCTTGACATTTGGTTTGTCTCATAGACTCTTCCACAGCAGGACAACTTACTTCTTCAAAACCAACAGAGTGCTCTCTTGCTCCAGTCAGCCAAAAAGGGGTCTTATATAACTCAGTAAAACCACAGGAGTGATATCCCATCACATTTGCCATATTCTATTGACTAGAGGGAATTCACAGCTTTCTGCCCACACTTAAGGTAAGGTAATTGTAAAGATTGCAAATCCTTGGGGTCATTGTAAAATTCTACCTACAACAGTTCTCAAAAATAAGTCATTACAATGCTCGAATAGTTAAAATTAATACAGTCTCCTCACCATACCCCTATCTTATTCATCATTTTATTTACTAAGGTTTCAGTTGCTCACAATCAACCAAGGTCCAAAAATACTACATTTTTTCCAACCATCGATATTGTCTGCTTCTAACATCTAACCATCCACATCATTATGATTCGATAATCTAGGATTACTTGAAGCAATTGATCCTCTTTCTGACTAATCAGAAGGTCAATAGTAGCCTAACACTTCATCATAATGCCTATGTCATTCACCTTCATCTCATCATGTAGGCATTTATGATCTCACATCATCACAAGAACAATGAGTATAGTACAATAGGATGTTTGAAAGAGAGGGAGAGAGGGAGAGAGAGAGAGAGACCACATTAACATAATTGTTATTATAGAATATTAGTTGTTCTATTTTATTAGTTATTATTAATTTTTTACTATACCTAATTTATAAATTAAATTATATTATAGGAATATATGATGTGGCATATATAAGGTTTATATATAGGGATATGTACTATCTGTGGTTTTTAATTTTTTTTCAAATACTGTCAATAAAATTGGTCAGATATTTAGCAATATTTTCAGAAAAGTGTGTGTGCATGTGTGTGTGTATATGTGTGTATTTATGTGTGATAGAATGGATGAGGTTATATGTCTTTGTCTTACATTGTGAATCTAATAAAAATCTTAACCATATGAATTTGTTCTGCATTATTTAACTAAAACTTCATCTTGTAAATTAAACTTGAAAAAATAAAAATTATTTAACATATAACATATGTAACTCTAAATGACATTAGATGAATCAGCAATATAGGACATAATTGCAAATGATATAATTTATTAAGGAGAAAAGTAATTAAGTAAGCAAACAAAACTAATTTACTTGTCAGTCTTTACTATCTCCCCTTAAGCATGCTCGAACTACTTAGCTAATGATCACACTAAAATGTTTCTATGTATGCTTATTTATGAGGCCCTATTAGTTCAATGAAACTCATTGAAGAAAGTGTCTCTGTAGAAGACATTACTCAATTTCCTTCTATCAGTAAGCTGTTGTTTACCCAGTACTTGTAGTTGTGATGCACTACACTGAGTCTTCTATGCAATGGGAGCAAAGATTGCTTTGTTGTTCCACATCTAGTAGGAGCCTTATTCTTTTTTTGTGTGAACAGCACAAATATTTTACAGGTATGCATCATTTTGGGCATGAACTAAACAACCTGTCTCTTTAATGTGCACACTTAGAGTTGCTTCTTACTATTAGTAAGAAGCTATGTTAAACAAATGGCTTTGTTTTTCACCTGCTAGGCTCTAATAGCATCCCTAAAGTAATCTTGGTATAACAGCTTGATTCTTTTACAAAAGAAATCAAGTGATCAATACTTTTTAACAGTAAGGGGTAAACTTCAGCGCTGTACAGAATGCCAGGTGCTGAAATGGTTATTGTGAACAGTAGCAGAAATTTGAGTCATGAAATTTAGCATAGGTACCCACTAACATATTTTCTTTTGTTACACCATGACTAAAATAAATGAGGCCGTGGGCCAAAAGGAAATCAGGCAGTTGATCTAAAAATAGGTTGTTATTAATTCAGAAAATATTTCTTAAACATCTAAGATTGCCAGAGTGTGCTAGGCACTAAAAATAGGTGAATAAGTAAGGTTGACATGGTCACTGGTTGCATGTAATGTATATTTTGGTAATGGAGAGAAATAAATACATGCAAATATCATCATTTAAATACAATTTGTTAGGAATTGTGTTGCAATAGACTACTTCAACATGCAATGACAGCAAATACTTTGGAGATTTAAGTGTCTTTTATTTTCACAGGAATTAATGGTTCTGAATAACTTATGATTGAATTTGATAGAGATTGATATATATAATTTTATTATTCAGTATTGCCAATCAGCATATCTATTTTTGAACTGCCCACATATATTTTTAAAGAATTCATTTAAACCATAAATTTATGATAAAATCACAATGCATTATAGCTCAAAAGATTTTATTATTACAAATAAAATCCTTCACATGTCATATTTGAAATTAAAATTTAGAAACTGAGAAATTTAAAGCTTTCATAATATCTAATTATCATTTCACATTTATTATTTATTTACACATTTAGGCCAAATAGTAATTTGCTGATATGTTCCTTTAATTTTATGACCTTAATGAATTGTGTTAATTTTATTCAAAGGAGTCATATCTGGGCATTTAAAAATATGGTGTACCCTGTCATGCTATTTTATAAAAAATACAGCAACAAGAACCCTATGGGTTAATTGAATCCACAGTCAAGCATTTACACATTAATTAACTTGAAGAAAAGTCTATTGAAGTATACAAACCTCTAAGTCAAGGTGTCAATTTTATTTTTGTTTGATGCAGATTATTCAATCTGTGAAGGTGCTTATGGTCCTAGTTAGTAAAGTAGAGGGACGTGGGGAACTTCATTAATATTGCTATAATGCTCTTGATAAAAAGAACAAAATCTATGTTTGAAATGGAAGTAATTTAATTACTTATTTATAGGATTCAAAGAGCTTTCTCTGTGGTTACAGTTTGTGATTTTGCTTTTTTGTATGACTATAATTTATTTACTGTAAGAAATAAGTCGGTGGTGTTAATCATAAAGTTAATTCTTTACAAACAACAGCAGTGATTAAACTAATGCCAGGTTATTTAGTAGGAGATATCAAAGCCATAAATGCCACCCATATTGCCCCTGTAATATATATAAAAAAATTTCAGATTCTACAAAGACAAAATAAATTATTCTATAGGTTATCCAAGCTTATATTTTTTCTAAAATTATGACAACATTTTAAGCACCAAATTGTGTGGGACAACCATTGGCCTGGGAGTTTGGAATCAGGATTTGTGTTTCATTATAAAATAATGGAGAAGTTTCAAAATTAGCCTCAAGACTTTTAGCATTAAAGTCTACAGACTTCAGTGGATATGCAAAATTATTTTTTTTCTTTTTCTTTTTTGATTTTTATACATTTTACTTTTTAAAAAAGCTCTGAATTAGCTATGGAAAACTGTATGGCAGTTTTCTAAAAATTAGAAATAGAATTATCTTATGACTCAAAGAATTTACTTCTAAATATATACGCAAAAGAAAAGCACAGATTCAATCAGAAATTTGTACACCAATGTTCATAACGGCACTATTCTCAGGAGACAAAAGGTGTAAGCAACCAAAATGTCTATCAACAGAAGAATGGGGAAACAAAATGTGACATATATATGTGTGTGCATATATATATGTACATATATATATGCATATATATATGTATGTATGTATGTATACACACACACAGACACATGCATACACACACACACACACACACACACACACACACAATATAATATTATTCAGCCTTAAAATGAAAAAATATCCTGACACATGGATGAACCTTGAGGACATTATGCTAAGCAAAATAAGCCAGTCACAAGAAGACAAATGCTGAATGATTCCACTTTTATAAGATAGCTATAGTAGTCAAATTCACAGAGACAGAAAGTGAAATGCCAGGGCTGGGGAAGGGGAGAATGGTTAATTATTGTTTAATGAGTACATAGTTTCAATTTAAGAAGATGAAAAATTACTAAAGATGAATAGTGGTAATGGTTGGACAGTAACATGAATATACTCAATGTCACTGAACTTTACATTTAAAAATGGTTAAAATAGTGAATTTTATATTATGTGTATTTTGTCACAATAAAAATAGTACTGAATTGACAGGAATTTTTGAAAAAAATTCTGAGGACGATTGTAAAGGGATCTAATACCCAACATTATTCTTTGGGAAGATGGTATTTTAATATGACAGATTCCAGTTAGTGTTACCTGAACCAATTTTTGAAGCTTTAGTCTTTTTTCTTTCATGGTTGACCTAAACTGTAGTTTTCTCCTTAATCTGTTATAAATATTTCAGGAGGCATCAAGAAGGCAGAATGAATTTGAGATGTGGGAAAGAACATAAAAACATATAAAAACATAATTTATTTCTATGCAACTCAAGCTTTGAATTTATAGAATATTAATTCACACCAGCAACTGATAATTATTTGCCCTTAGCAGAATCAAAAGGCAATGATTTCTCTAATAATAATAATAACAATTAATAATAATAACCAGCCTTTTTAAATAATGTGTTATTTATGTTTTGGAATTATTTCATGTTTAGTTTTGAAATAAATTGGCCTGATATTCTGGAAAATCACTTCAAAAAATTAATGAAGCACAAATTGAAGACTTTAATTTGGGATATCTGTCTTAAACTATCATGAGCAACTTTTCCAGTCCAAGAAAATACCTTCTCTCGAGTTGATATAGGCTTTAAACAGAAGGAGAAGTTAACATGTTTCTGTTTCAAAGGGCTCCACTGAATATAAAGAAAAAAAGAAAATTGTATGTTAACAAAACAAGATATTACCAATATATGGGAACCAAAGCTACATTACTGAAACCTTGGTATATAGAATGTATTCATAGAAAATTGAGGATGTAGATACATCCATTTTACAATGATTTGAAAGGCAAACAACTACCTATATTTTGTGTTAAAAACCATATATTATCACTACTTCATGTCACCAAATATTTGTGAAGCACTTATTATTTACCAAGCACTTAGTTAATTCCAAGAATACAAATCTGCATAAGCTAGACACTATCTTAAACCCCATTGAAAGACGTAAGTTGTTAACAACTGTAATATGTTTAGGAAAACCACAAGATGCTGTGTAACAGACAAAAGGGAAACCTAATCCATTTTAGTAAGGTCTACAGTTTTTATCAGAAGAATGAAACCAAAACTTAAAGCTTAAAAAAAATTAGAGTTTAAGTATAAAAACTAATAAAAGTAGGGAGATGATAAAGGTATTCAGGAATAGAGAAGAGATAACTTCTTTAAAATCTATAATCTAAATTGTTTATATAACCAAAACTTGTTTAGTATTTGTTTAGAACTGCTACAATATGATATCGAGTTTACATTTTTAAAGACGTTCTTTTATTTGAAGTATATTTCATAGTGACTGAAGTCTTGGCAATAGTACTTATCTAATGTTCTATTTTATTTCTTCTAAGTACTACACTAGCCAGCATTAACAAAACATTTACAATATTATGATATAAAAAATTATGAAGATATTTCAAAAGATTATATTTTATTCTTCTGTTTCTAGTAGTGGACACAAGCTCCCTCCCTGTATTGCTATGGTTTTTCATAGAAAAAAAATCCATGAAAGACTTTAAATAATAAGTTGTTTCTTCCCTCCTCCTCCCAGATAAATCTGTTGGGTTTTAATCATCCTTAAGTGAGCGGTTTTATTTTGTTTTGTTTTTCTACAACTATGTCTTATAAGATAAAAAAGAATCTTTGTGGACTGTAACATTAATTTACTCAATGAAATATAATTCTCAATTGCTACAATCGGGATTCAAAACCCACCTTTGTACCATGAACATTTCTCCCTCAAAATGGTTATGGAAAGATACTAAAATTTTAGCAGGCTCTCTCTAAATTGGCCAGAGAAAATTTGATATGGCATTATTGTTTTGGCTTATACTGAAAAGCCATATTGATTTAAGACCTTTCTAACTATAGAAATTTCACTCTATGATTTATTGATTTTTCTCTGCATTTTCATCTAAATCTGGATATTTCTGTTCTCCTGGTTTTTAGCATTCTGGGTAGTTTATTCTCTTTATATCAATAAAAGCAATATATTAGGTGTAGTACTTTTATTATTTTGTTAATTAATTCAACAGATATTTGTTCAGCACCTACTCTGTACCAGGCAGCATTCACTGTACTGACATCAACACACTGAGTAAATACAGTAAGCAACGGTTAAAAATTTTAGTTTAGTTATTGGTTATTTAAAGTGGTAAAACCCTCTTTTAAAATTAAGTATTAATTTAAATCATTTTTGATAACTAATGAAGAAGGCACTGGAGTCAAATGTATATGTATGGAAGTGATATTTCCAAGCAGGTTTATTGTTAATAGGGTAACTAATTTCAGACTGCAATTAATAGCACAACATCATGGAAAATTTCTTTTTTCTCTTCATCTCAGGACTCTATGAAAACAAAGCATGGGGATAAGCAATAACCAGATATGAAAGTGAGCAAAGCCTACAAAAAGTATATGTTTGGAGAAACAAACCAAACAATAGACCATGATTATGTAATTATATAGAATATTAGAAGCATTGAATTTCAAGTCAGAAAACTTGGGTCATGAGCTACCGCTCGGCATTATTTAAAAACTATGGCCTTAAATCCCTTGAGTTCATTGAACTTCATTTCTGTTTCTGTGAAATGAAAACCAGAAGAGCTGACATTTACTAAGCACTTACCACATGCTATGTACTATTTTCAGTGCTTTAAATGTATTGATTCATTCAATCCTAAAAACACCCTAAGGGGATATATTACCACTATTCCCTTTTTACAGATGAATAAACGATGGTACATAAATTATTTTGTGTTAAAATAATATATATCTTAAATTGTTATGGTACAAATAATAATTTGTCCAAAGTCACACAGCTGATGAACCCAGGAGGATCTGACTCCAGAACCTATGCTCATAGGTTGGGAGTGATTTAAGGCCACAGATGAGATAATAAAAATGAAAAATCTTTGTAATCTATTGTGCTAAATGCACTAAAGTATAGAAATATTATTATTAAAGTGTGAATAATTAACACATGTCCGATTTTCCTTTTTGAACTAATCTTTAAAGTAAATAGAGTAACCTAACCTCCCAAATCAGCTAAAACCAGGTCATGTGCTCAGACTTGGCACACTGAGAAACTATATGGGAGAGAGTGAAGAGAGTGAAATCCTGATATTTGTTTTTTTGGCTCCCTTCCGGCAGAGTTATTTCTGGCTGTCTGTGTTCCTAGTTGGCAGGTCCTTTTCAGGAAGCTTCTTTCTGACTCTCTATTTTTTTCTGGTTAACCGCTGATTCCCTTCCATTAGACAAAAAGATAATGACAGTTGTTTTTATTTATTTTGGGTTGTGTGTGTTTTTATGTTTCTAGCTCTGCATTATCTCTACAACCTGCTCACACCTTTGTAAGTATTCGCTTTTATAAACTCTTTCTAAATTATTTAAATTTGAGTATACCATCTGGTTCCTGTTGGTAACCTAATTGCTGTGGTATACTTGCTGTTAGGAAGTATTTTGGAAAGTTTCAGATATTACTGGCAGGTTAATACAACTGCTAACTAAAACATCTCTATTAAAGAATAAAAATATTTTGGTGAAAAGTCTGTCTCTACCATACATATAATCTCGTAAAATATTTAGTACATTTAAAATACACCAGACCAAAACCAAAAAGCAGTATAGCATGCCCATACATATCCAGTCTGACTGTGATTTCTTTCTAACTTACTCTCTTTTACATAGCATTACTTTCACACTTCTTAAATAATTTATATATACTTTTATAAATTCACTGCACTGACTTCAGAGCTCAAAATTTACATGTTCTTTGTTTGACAACATTACCATATGTTAATAAACACTGAATTCATCTAGAATATATTGTCTTTTTCCTAATAATATTAGGAAATGCTAGAAACTACCTATCTTTCAAAGACAAATGTCAGCTAATCTCAGCTTGAAAACATATTTTAATTTCTATGGTCTTCATTGTATTTTATTTTTTGAAAAAAGAAAACAGACTAGTATACATTGACATTTTAAAGTGTGAGACTATATCATTTCCGCTTCTACTATAATATCGTGTTTGGATAATTTTGAAACATTTTATTTCTTTATAAATATATATCAAGAGAAGTTAAGAGTGCTTTATCACGTATGCATTTATTGAATTTGAAAATATAAATGCCTGTGTAAAGATAAGTAGCATTTTTATTTTCATGAACCATATTGCATAAGTAGTGGTTTTTCTTTCTTCTCTTGTAAATCATATATACTAGTCAAGGCTAATAAAATATTTGTATTGGATATATATTTGCTACATTTTTATTTATTGAAGATTTTACTCTGTTTCAGTGGTGATATATTTTCAGAATGAATGAATGAATGAAATGAAATATAAAATAGATGCATTAAAAAAACACCTTTTCCACATTTCAACTTCATCTGTCAGTTAACCTCTTTAAAAATCTCTAGAGAGGTAGACAAGAAAGAGAAATAAAATGCATCCAAATTGGAAAGGAAGAAGTAAAACTCGCTATTTGCCAGTGACATGATACTATATAGAGAGACCCCTAAAGATTTCACCAAAAAACTCACTGAATTCAGTAAAATAGCAGGTTATAAAGTAAATATTCAGAAGTCAGTGACATTTTTATACACCAATGATGAACTTTCAGAAAGAGAAATTAAGAAAACAATCCCATTTACAATGTGTCGAAAATTATAAAATACCAAGAAGATAGAAGATCTGTTTTCAGAGAATTATATCATTGAAAAAAGAAATTGAAGAAGATACAAATAAATAGAAGCATATACCCTGTTCATGGGTAGGAAGAATCAGCATTGTTAAAATGGCCATACTATCCAAAGCAATCTATAGATGCAATGCAATCCCTATCAAAATAACAATGACATTTTTCAGAGAGCTAGAACAAATAATCCTAAAATTTATATGGAGCCATAAAAAACCCTGAATAGCCACAGCAATCTTGAGAAAGAAGAACAAAGCTGGAGGTATCACACTACCTGATATCAAACTGCACTTCAAGTCTACAGTAATCAAAACAGCAAGGTACTGGCATAAAAACAGATACATTGAGCAATAGAACAGAATAGAGATCCCAGAAATAAATCCATGCCTATATGCTCACTTAATATATGACAAAGGAGGTAAGTACATACAATAGGGTAAAGACAGGCTCTTCAATAAATGATGTTGGACAGATACATGCAAAGAAAAGAAGCTGGACCACCTTCTTACACCAAATATAAGAATAGATTCAAAATGGATTAAAGACTTAACTGTTAGACATGAAACCATAAAACCTCTAGAAGAAAACATAGGCAATAAACTCTCTGATATTACTAATAAGAATTTCTTTTCAGATATATCTCTTTGGGCAAGGGAAACAAAAGAAAAAATAAACAAATGAGACTACATTAAACTAAAAAGTTTTTGTTCAACAAAGGAAACCATCAACAAAACAAAAAGTCAATCAGCTATTTGGGAGAAGATATTTGCTAATGATACAACTAATAAGGGGTTAATATTCAAAATATAGAACTTATACAACTAAAAAAAAATCCAATTAAAAAGGGGGCAGAAGACCTGAATAGATACTTCTCCAAAGAGGAAATACAGATAGCTAACAGAAATATGAAATGATGCTCAAGGTCACTAATCATCAGAGAAATGTAAATTAAAACCACAATGAGATATCACCTCACACTTGTCAGAATGGCTGTCATCAATAAATCATAAAACAGCAAGTGCTGGCAAGGATGCAGAGAAAAGGGAACCTTCATACATCATTGGTGGGATTGCAAATTGGTACAGCTGCTATGGAAAACAGTCTGGAGGTTCCTCAAAAAATTAAAAATGTATATACCTTTTGACCCAACAAATGCACTCTGGGTATTTATCCAAAGAAAACCAAAACAACAATTCATAAAGATCTACGCACTCAAATATCCATGGCAGCACAATTTACAATAGCCAAGATATGAAAGCAACTTAAATGCCTATCAACAGATGATTGGCTAAAGAAATTATCGTTCATATATACAATGGAATATTACTCAGCCATTAAAAAAAATGAAATTCTACAATTTGCAGTGACATAGATGAACATAGAGATTATTGTGCTGAGTGAAATAAATCATATGATTTCACTTATATGCAGAATGTAAGGAACAAAAAAGAACTAATTAATCAAAAACAGACTCACAAATACAGTGGACAATTTGGTGACGAACTGAGGGGAGAGGGTTTGGGGGACTGGGAGAATGGGGTGAAGGATTAAAGAAGTACAGATTAATAGTTGACTGTTGGTCATAGGAAGCGGGAGCATGGCAGAGAGAATGCAGTTAGCATCAATATAATGGCTAGGTGGAGGGCCAGGAGAGGGAGGGATCAACTGGGGAGATCGTTTTATGAACTATATAGATGTCTAACCAATGTATTGTATACTTGAACCTAATTTAAACAAATACATTTTAAAAAAATGAAAAAAAAATTTTCTAGAGAGGCATATTAGTAAGCATTCATTTATTCATTCTTTGAACATCCATGTATTAGTTTCTTATAGGCCAGGCACAGTCCCCTTATATAGTGATATAACAATCACTATATTCAATTGGGAAACATAATAAACAAGTAAGTAAATGAATAAAAGTTTTACTCATTGTGATTACTACTATAAGTAAAATAACTTTGTAACTATAAAAGATGGGTTGTCTAGCAGATACAGAGGTCAAAGAAAGTTTCTTTAAGAATTGACATTTAAACTGATATCTGAAGAATGAAAATAAGCCCAGCCATGTTAACAGCATTTCAGAAACAATAAAAAAGCATATGGCTCTGAGCCAAGAAAATAGCTTTCTATATCTTGACAGAGGACGTTTGTAGCTAAACTATAGTGAAAGAAGGAGCAAAGTCACAATAAAATGGCGGAATTTGCGGGTGCCAAGAACATGCAGGTGAGAAGTTTAGATTATAAGTTCTTTTTGGAAGACATTGAAAAATTCAAACAGAAGGTGACATTAAATGAATTACCTCTAAAAATTGAGTCTCGCTACAGGGGAAGGGATTGAGTGGGGTCAAGCATGAAAGGAAAGAAATCAGACTTTCGTTAGTTCAGTGAGGAGATAAAGGTGGCTTGGGCAATGGAGATGGAGAGAAGTGTATGGAGTCAAGCTGTATTTTGAAAGTAGAGTTAACAGGATTTGCTGACTATGGTTGGGATATGTGGGATCAAGGAAACTTAGGAGTCATGGTTGACTCTGAAGTTTCTGGCTTTAGCAACTGGGTAAATGGTTGATACCAGTTACTAATATGGGGAAGACTGAGGACAGTCAGATTATGACAGACCAGGCCCAGGTGGCCAATATCAGCTTCTTGCCATAAGTCTAATATGATTCTCATGTTAGCTTCCATTTCTTGCTCCTTGGACTTCTGTGTTTTATGTAATCCATGAGTCCTATTGATTGATATAGAGATATATTTTATGGCTGTAATTTAATTTCTCTGTCTTTATGGCATTTATATACTAATAATCAGTGTCTTTTCTATATTTTATAGGTTGTAAACAATATCTAAAGTTAAAGCTCCGTTAATTACCAAATTTGGAGTATGTTACTTTTATTTTTAAGCTGCTAATATATAATAACAAGCTACCAGGTAAAAAAAAATAGATTTTTCAATATTTTATTCTCTCTGTAATGATAGTGGTTTATGAAAGGAGAAACTATATATAAAACATTTTAGCCCCCATGGTGCCTAACAATAGGACACATATAACTATAGATGTGGAATTGACATCAAAGCATCAGTGTGAACCTTTTATCCTCTCCACTGCCTCTTCCAGCACTTTCCATTTTCAGCCATATGGTGTTTGCAGCTTGTATGGTAGGGAACAAACCAAACTGAGGTTCGAAATTTATTATCTGCTACTTGTGATAACTAACTGGTGCACAAATAGAGACTTTAGTGTTTTCATTTATGAAGAAGGTAATTTGATTCTGCCAAGGAATACTTTATATCAAGAAGAAATATTAATTGTTTTAATTCATTCACTTATCATATAAGAATGCCGACTATGTGCCAATTTTAAGAAAATAAATATAAATGAGAGAAAGTTCCTGATCTCAAACAATTAGTAATCTAACAGGGAAAAAGTATAGTCCAAACTTATTTCTCTGCTAAGTTTTTCTTTACCACTCATAGTGTTGCTATATGATGGATGTATCCAGCAAGTTAGCTATTCTTTGTAATTTGCATACCATGTAAGGCCAAAGTGAACCTTAGGGTTCTTGTAAGACAATATTTATTAAATGCTAACTAATATCATGTTATTAGTTTAAATGCTATGGAATCTAAAGTAGAGAAGGAAATACAGACAGGTTATTATATATCAAAGGGTTTTAATTTTGTTTTATTAACTTTAACATCATAGTTTGCCTAACTTCATTCAGAATGACAAATGAACATTTTTTAGCACTTATTCTTTGCTAAGTATTGTGCTTTGTGTATAAAAATGTTATCTGACTTACATCTTTGAAGCAAAATTGTAAAGTTGCATTTACAATCACCATTTTTCAGGGAAGAATTTGAAGCTTAGAGTTTAAATAAGTATCGCAAGATCATGTAGCTAATGAAAATGAGAGCTGGGATATAAGGTAGTTATCTGATTTATTTCCTCTCTTAAATTCTAATTCCTTCTGTTTCTGAAGTCATGAGTAAGGATGACAGATGAAAACCCTGGTCCTGCCAATAACTGAATTTTACTGTAATTAAATGTTTAATCCATGCAAGAAGATCCACAATTATTTCAGGGATTTCTGGGTCCTAAAACCTTTTTATTTATCGTGGCTTTCCCAAAGCATTTTAACTAATATGTTTTATGTTAAAGGTACAGCAAATTTAAACTTTATGTCAATTTTTAAATTCACTTATTAAAAGTAAGCATAAAGAGAAAGAGGTATGGAAAAGGAAACTCTCGTACATTGCTGGGGAGTATATCAATTGTTACAACCATTCTGGAGAGCAAGATAGTATGAAGATGTACATATACTTCCCATAATCTAGCAAATCTTTAGTAAAGATAGACATTTAGTAAATCTTTAGTAAACATTGGCAATTTAAACAAACTATCATATGTGCCCAAGGAGATGTAGGCAGAGATATTCAATGGAGCATTGGTTTCAAAAGTAATAATTTGAAAAGGACTCATATTTTGATCAATAAAAGAATAAGTAATTAACTTTGGTAGAGTCATGCAATGAAATATTATACAGCAGTTAAAGTGAATTTTGAACTTTAGAAAATAAACACATTTTGAACTTTAGAAAATAAAAAGTGACTTAAAAGCATATGGACATAAATAATTCAAGTAAAGTATAAATCACTCCAAATACTATATTATTCTATATTGTATTTCATACTATATTACATAATATATAATATAATATATAGTATTGTTACATATCATATCTTATATCATGTGTTACAAATAACATTATAAGTTTACATTTTTAATTTATATATATATGCTTATAGTAAGAATATGAAAATATTGATGAAAAATATACATTCCAACTTCAGGTTAATGGTGACTTCGGGGTTAAAAAACAAGGGAATTTAATTAAGGAAGTTACAGAAGAGACTATTTATCTGGATTTTTAAAATTATTTTTACACAAAAATAAATGGAAACCAAATCCTTTAAATGTTCTCATTTGCTAAAACCAGGTGGTCGTATATCGATATCCATTACGTTATTGTACTTTTCTATTTGATTGCATGAAATTTTATAACCAACAGAAGATTTGCACTTGAAATTCTCTTCTTAAAAACATTTTTGTCATTTATATTATAAATGAGATTTGTATCATCATTTATTGTTAGTAATTCCTATTTATAAAATGTAATTTTGGAGCAAAAAGATTATTTTTCTTGTCTTTGAACTGTATGTTTTAATATTAAATGTCTATAACAAAGTTAAGAACAAACACTTTGGATGACAAATAGTTATTCATTCTTTTGGCAGTTTAGAAAAATGCACCATATCTATGATCTCACATTTCTGAAATTCAGCCATGTGATGGCAGCTTGGTCATAAAATATCAATCACAACAACAGGCTGTAAGAATAAGCTGGTGACATTAGTCTTTTCCAATGAGTCGAGTAGTTAAAAAATTGTAAGTTTCCAGCTGCTTGATCAATCTATGTCTTTGTTAATAAGGAAAGTAAGTCATTTTAAAAGATAAGGTAAAATTGGAATATTATTGCACAAATCATTTACTTTTGAAGTCAGAAAATTGATCCGAGAATATCTTGTTATTTGAATTCATCAAATACAAAGTCACTAACTATTCAGCCTTTTAGGAAGTAGTACCAGTAATAAAAAATTCTGCTATTGAGATATTATAATGTGATTTGAAAGACAAAGATGATCATTTTTAAAAGAAAATGCCATTTGATTCTGAACTTATCTTTTATTATAACTATCGTTATAACTAAGACTTCATATAGTAAATTTTAGAAGACATACTACTATCTCATTTTATATCCTATGTAACACGAAGTTTTTCTTCTCTATAGAAAAAAATTATTTTGCCTTTTTAAAATAAATCAATTGTCATTGCTGTGTAAAATTATTGAAAATAATTTATATGAAATTTGTTAGATATATAATTCTTAAAACAAAATGGCTTTTGGTTTTCACTATAGATAAAACTTTTCAAAACTTTTTCAGAGACCAAAATATGTTCTCCAATTTTGTTTTTATTTACTTGGAGAAATAATAGTTATTTAAATTCCTGTTCCAATACTTCCTATGCTCTCGGCTCATTTTATATTTTAAAGGATTAAAAAAAAAGTTAAAACAAAATTCCAAACTTCATAAAATTCCCATTTCTAATATCAAATTAATTCCTATTTCCTGCTCCTCATATTCACAAGTGCTGTCTTAATTATCCCAGTTATGCAGATTCAAAACCTTATCTTTCCTACTCTTTTGCTTCTTTCACCTTTAAAATCCTCTCTTATCTATCAATCAGGAATCAGTTACCAAGTTAACCATCTTCTTTTGGTAACTTTAGTATCACTCTCCTAGGCTCCCCTTGCCTCAAGCCTGGATTACTTTAATAGTCTTCTCAATGTTATCCTTGATGCTATTCTTCCCTCATCTTGACAATACACCCACATCCACTCCTTTTTTCCTCACACCTTTCTCTACCAGATTTAAATATTTACCCTGTTTTCTACTGATATTTACAACTTCTTATTTTCTGGCTTTTGAAACTTTTTATGGTTCAGTCAATACTTCTTACAAAACCTAATGCTTTTACAGAACGAATATTTATTGAACACCTGCTAGGCGTTAAGCCTGCAAGTACTGGGTACAAAACAGTGAACAAAGCAAAGAATGGTTTTTACCATACCACCCTTTTTAATCTCTGTTTTCTTGTTTCTCCACGAAGTAAAAGGCATCTTTTAGCCCCAACTAACAAAACCTGATAGTTCATGAAGTTTGGAAAACAGTTACAATGCTTTCTACATAAACTGGTCATCCCATTACATAGGCAATTATTTTTCTCATTGCATAATAAAAGGTATTTTCAAAAAAAAGTGTGTTAATCATTAAACTACTTCTTCTCATTTCTGTTGTTTCTGATTTAAGAAAATCACTGAGAAAATACCAGGGAGAAGAACTCAGTACATTCCATAATAATTAATATGTTAAACTATGAAGCTAAATGGCAACTTTACCTTATTCTATTCCCATCAACTCTTGGATCAGGATGAGAAGGAGGAAGGGACTGAGGTGGCAAAAACTATTGAGTAAAATTTATTATATACATTTTATTTTTTTTATTAATTTTATAAACTAGGTTATGAAAACTAGTTTTCATAAACTAGATTATCAGTGCATATTATAGGTAATATTTCTTTGCTTAATTCCCTGAAAAAATTAAGTAGCATATAAATAAAAAATTGTTTTAAAAATTGAACCCTTACTACAGATATAAAATTAGTGCTTGAAAAGATTAATAATGAAATATTATTTAGCAGCTAAAAAGAATAAAATAATCTATGCACCAACATGAATGAATCCAGTTTATTATACTGAAAGAATCCACATGAAAAAAAGATTACATACTACATGATTCATTTATAAAAATTATATAAAATATAAACTAACCTATAACGAGATAAAGCAGATCAGTAGTTGTCTGGGGGCAATGGCAGAGAAGGAATTACAAATGTAGGGATTACAAATATGCAAGAAGACTTTTGCTGGTCATGAAAATATCTAGTATCTCAATTGTAGTAATGGCTTCACTTTACATAAGTCAAAATTCATCAAATTGTGTAATTTAAATATATATAGTTAGTTATATATAAGATATAGTTCAATGAGAGGGAAAAATTGAATAATAGAGATGTCAAGATAAACACAATTCAGATTTTTTCCTCCAAAAAGTACTCGTTTTAGTAAAACAAAAGTATAGAATCACTTTACAAAGGTAAATTGACCAAAAGTAGAAATAAATAAATTAAATAAGCTAGCTTCTGATTAGAAGATTATCTAGCTTATAGAACTGGCTTATCACGTGTTCCAATTTTGCCTTAAAATGTCCAGAAGGCACATATAAAAACAAAATTTTTAAAAAATATTCCCAAGTGTACAGTCAGGACTAATATAGCATGTTGGCAGAATCTTAAATCTCTAAGGCAGAAAGAACTAACTAATTAAACTTATCTTTGGTTTATTTTTCTGAAAGTAAAGAGAGCTTTCAGTCTTCTCTGACAATCTCTGTCTTTTAGTTGCTGCATTTAGACCTTTGTCATTCAAAAAAATATTCGTATAGTTGGATTAATAGCTACTATATTTGGTACTGTCTTCTATTTGTTGCTCTTGCTCTTTGTTCTCATTTTTATCTTCCTTTTTTTCTTTTGTTTTTTGTTGTTTAAGCATTTTATAACATCCTGTCCTCTCTCTTTTCTTGGCATAGTGGTTATATATATATATTTTTACTCTTTTTAGTGGTTGCTTTGGAATTTGCACTATACATTTATAACTAATTTTAGCCTATTTTTAAATAGCATTATATCACTTTATGAGTAATATGTGTAGCATATAATAATGAAAGAATCCTAATTCTTTCCATTCATTTCATGTATCGTTGTAATTTATTTCCCTTCATATAAGTATATAAGATATATATATAACATATAATGCATAAGATATATACATAATTGTACATAAGCATATATCTATGTAAGGATACAAAATTGAATACATCATTACTATTATTATTTTGAAAAAAACTGTTAACTGTTAGATAAATTAAGAATAAAAAATACAAGTTTTTATTTTTCCTTCCTTTATTTTTTTTTAATGTTCTTTCTTTATGTAGTTACAAGTTTCTGGAATATTATTTTCCTTCTCTCTAAAGAACTTTTAACAATTCTTGCAAGGCAGGTCTACTCTCAACAAGTTTTCCCAGTTTTTGTTTGTCTGAGAAAGTCGACTTCTCTTTCATTTTGAGAGATAACTTTGCAGAGTACAGACTTCTAGATTGGTGGGATTTTTTTTCTGTAAACATTTTAAATATTTCACCTCACTCCCTTCTTGTTTGCATGGTCTCTGAGGCAAAATCAGATATAATTCTTAAGGTGCTTTCTTCTGGCTTCTTTCAGGATTTTTTCTTTGCCTTTGTTTTTCTGTAGTTTAAAAATGATATGCCTAAGTATAATTTTACAGGGCATTTAACTCTGGTAATGAGGATAAGAGAATATTTAGTAGAATTACATTTGATAAAAGACATCTAAAGTCTGAAACTTTAGATATGTCCACCTGTTTTTCAGTCTTGGGTGTAAATAAATGAAACCATACCCCATATGGACAAAAGTGTAACAAAGATGATTCTCCAGTATAATGTGTTGCCAAAGCTCAGACAGGAGAGATTTCTTTTATTTGAAGATAATTAACATGAAAAGCCATCATGTGACCAATTAAAAATACTTCAGAATGAAGAAGAAAACAATATATAGGTGGTTAGAAGGAAGTTTGGATCTGAAAAAATTTTTTACGGCAAAAAATGAAAGATAGTGATTTTTTTCCCCAAAAGATGTGCTTTGATGTCATAAAGGAAGAAAACATAAAGTGAAGAAAAGTTGGATATGAAATGAGAGGGAGATATATGAATTAGAGACATCAGAAACACAACATATGATGAAAAATATATAATAATCAACATGAGAGGAAAGAAACTGTAGATATGACAGACTAAATTAATGATATGACAGATTAATTTACAAAGCTCATTCATTATTTTTTAGAAATAAAAAAGTGATTAAAGCAGTCAGTCAATTTTATGGGAGGATAGAGAGCAACTAGCACATTGTGCTCCTTAGCAAGTATCCAGAAGATTAGAGAAGAAGCTGTAATTAAAGACAAGTCTGAAATAGTTATCTGAACCTTAAATAAATGTAGAAGAAAAAATATCTTCTACATTTATAATTGCCTATATATTATTTTCTTCAACACACAGATTTTTTAAAAATATATATTTTGCAGGTTTTATGAAAGGAAAAAAAAGCTATTGACAAAAGATAAGATTCATAATCAGAATAAATCCTAGAAAGTGCTCTCTATATATGGACTTCTTTACCTTCTGCTATCACTGACCACTTTCAGGATTATATATGCACATGTATTTATGTGCACAAAACTCTGCTCACAAGTTAGAGAGATTCACAGTCTGCCTAAAGGATAGCCATGGACCTTCCTAGCCAAAGTACACTGGGTGTTGTGGGGGAAATATGACACAGACTTTTATGCCCAGACAAGTCACATTTCTAATGTGAAGGAAATGATGAATCTGAGATATTTGATGGCTACCCTTGTTCTCTTCCATGAAAAAAAGTACTTACTGACACATTTCACCTACGAGGTTAATCAAATATAAAAATTCAAATAGGCTAGTCACAGAATATTTAAAAAGTATAACTGTCTAAGAATTCATTTATAAGGAAATAATTCCAGTTTATTTACATAGCAAAATACCCATCTCAGTAATATGATAGTAAAATATTTTTAATTTACTTTTTAAATGTACTTTCTAAAATCTGCCATCATTAAAGCAACATCTACTCCATAACTTATTGCAATTTCTAAGATTACTACCTACAATGTGTTTGTTATATTTTAGCATAGTTTTATTTTATTCATGATTATGAAGGCAACTTCCTCTTCATATAGATGTTTTTCTCTTCAGTCTACTCAGTTATTCTTTCAAGACTTTCACATTTTTTCTAACTTTGTGAATTATTTTAAACTCTGGCATCTTAATATGACATAGGAATTCTATTAATTTTGAAGACTTTCTAATCTTCATGTAATACAATATCTTAGTTAGCTTATACTTGACAAATCAAAATAAATAAGACAAAATAAATTTTCTAATAAAAATATACCTGAAAGCATTGAGGTAAATAAAACATGTAAGAATTTTTTCTCAAAATATAGCTATTATGTAAAAGATAAACATAATAATGAAAATAATAGTTATTTATTATTGATGCTGATTATATCCTAAGTACTGAGTTAGTCACTTTGTACAGATTATCTCCCTAAAGTCCCTATGAGATATTCTATTAGTATTCCCAGTTTATAGATGAAAAAAATTAAGGTATAAGGAAAGTAAGTGAATTACCAAGAGTTAAGCTGCTGAGTCAAAATTCAAAGCAAGGAAATCTAGCTCCAGATTTGACTTTTTAATATCTGACATTATACATTCCTATTAATTAAATTAGGCCGTATCACACTTATAAAAAATAAATGTTAAGTGAAAGTTGAAGAAACATCCTATATTCACTATATTCACTATATTCCTGTGTGTTACTCATGAGAATAATTGTATGAATACTCGAAAACACTTTCTATTATTTAGCAAGTAAGAATATTAGCAGGCTTAGAGGTTTGCATATATTATATGCAAATACAACATTTTGTTAAGACAGAAATATTAGATGTATTCTGGAACATCAAATAATCATGCCTAATTAAATAAACTTTAGTAGATTATTAGCTATGGTTATCTTTTGGTTGACCAAATTAAGATCCTTTTACTATTTGTGGCCCAAAAGACTGCTTAACACTTTCCTAAACATTGGAAGCATTTATAAAAACATTTGGTTCACATTCAGATAAATAATTAAGTCACTCATTGTTTTACTGTTATTTTTCCAGTAGATGCTCAGATTTCTATCAGAACTAAAATATGGATTTACAAATGAAAGAAAGCGGAATCTTATTTTATATAATATAAATGTCCATAATGTTAACTAGAACATTAAGTGTTCTAGTTAACATATATTTAAGAATGTTAAACATACTTAGAAATGTATGTTTTACACAAACTGTTATATAGATGATGAGCATTTTTTAAATGATATTCTGATGAGCATATTAGCAAAAGATTTAAATTACAGTAACTGATTTCAACATCCACAGTAAATGCCAAGAAACATAGCTTTTACAGCAAGCTCATGGAAATGTTTAAATAAAATATTCATGATTTCTCTACTAAAAGAAAAACCTATTATGGTGTTGTTTGACAGAGGATGACCTTTGCTTCAGTAAATTCCCATCTTTGCTGTAACTTAGTGTTTAGATGTCCTGCTTAGATGAATAAAACATAGTATTTTGTTCTTTATGTTTTCTAGTATATGTGATAATTAATAGAAAGGAAAGCTTTGAAGTTTTTAAATGAAGTAAATGGGTTTAAAAAAGTCATTAAGAAATCTTTGAAAATCAATTTCCCAGCAGGAAATTTGTCAAAGCAATTAGGATCCCCCCTGACTTGGGCAAACATAGTAGTGTTCAATTGATGTGCTCTTTCAAGTAACTAAAGCACTTTTAACTTTAGTGATCTGTGCTAGTCATACAGTCAACCACCTGATGGCTCCTACAAATATGGATCAATGACTCAGTTATATATTAAAAAAAACTTTTATGAGTACAAAATTCAGTCAAATATACTACAGTTTCTAATACTGTGAAAACAAAACAAACAGGGAAATATGAAATGGGTAATTTTTAACCAAATATACTTTAGATTCAATCTCTGTTTAATTTTAGTATTTATGCTTCTAGCTTTAGTTTTGGTATTTCTTGAGAAGAAAGACAGTATTATTTCTACTGAGGTATTTTCAGAAAATAATGGCAATTAAGATAAACAAGAAATCATCTGTTTGTATCTGAAAGTGTGCTAAAACAACCAGCTATTCCAATACACCCTATTATTAGCAAATAAGGTATCATCAGGAACAAAGAAAAATGCCACACTAACTTATGTGGTCATAGGACACCATGGCTGCATTTAATCAGTAATGTACTTAATAGTCTGGCCCAGTATTGAAAGATTAATTAGGACCTCAATATGCAGATGTAGTGTATAAAGTGCAGAGAAATTTTTTTTTATAAAAATCTCTCTGTAAAATCATGTGAAATTTGATTTTACTAGAGACATTGACATCACATGTCCCCAGACAAAAGTGCTTGCATCCCTGTTGTGGAAATTTATATATATATATATAAAATCTTCTGCCAAAACTTTCTGACATATAGTGGACACATCCAGAAACACTGGGAAAAAAACATTACCTATAAAACATTACCTATATTTGATTAACAAGTACTTATAGACTTAAAACATTAAAACGCAAGTTTATATTGTTGAGATTGTTCATTGAAAACACAGGTCCTAAAAATTAAATTCTAGAATACTGGCATTATGTTCTTATTTAATCAGGTACCAGTGGGTGACATGAGATTTATGTATGTTCGATGTATACAGTTAATGTAATCTGGAGAATTCCAAAAATATATATTAGTTTGAATATATGTTTGAATTTTCTGTCCTTGTTTTCTAGATCAACAGTCCTCAAAATATTTCTGAAAATATTAGTCCTATGACACGCTTTTCAAAAAAGTGGTTCCTTGATTAATTAAGTTAATGAAATATGCATATTATATGACTGTCTTCACTACAGATGGTCCTGAATTATGATGATTCGACTTATGATTTTTCAACTTTATGATGATGTGAAAGCAATATTCATTCAGTCGAAACTGTACTTCAAATTTTGAATTTTGATCTTCTGGGCTAGCAATGTGTGATACAATATCTCTCATAATGATGGGCAGCAACAAAAAGATAATTTTGCCCAACTTCAGGTAGTGTAAATGTTTCAACATTAATTGCATATCAAGACTACCTATGTACTAATAATTCTATCTATAACTATTTAAAGGTACTCCTATCACAAAACAGTATTATAAAAGAGTCTGTAATATGATTTAGTATGCACCTAGGTGAGAAAAACCCAAAAGAAAAACAGAAAAAAAGAGGTGAGAAATTTAGACCCAGGTTTATTTCAAAGATCCGCTATAGATCTTTGCTCCCTAAACTGTGTGCTCTAAATGAGTTCCCTCTAGTTCCTTGCAAATATCCTTTTATCTAAATTTTCCTATACATTACCATAAAATGGCACATTGACTTATATATGTATAAACATTTCAGTCATACTCTCATGAAAAAACACCTGAACCAACAATACCGTCATCCACAATTATAAATGGCTCCTGACTTAAAATGGTTCAACTTAACAATGTTTTTGAGTTTACAATAGTGCAGAAGCAACATGTGCAGTAAATTACATGAGACAGATAAAACATTATAAAATAGTCTTTGTGTTAGATGATTTTGTTCAAATGTAGACTAATGTAACTGTTCTGAGCACGTTTAAGGTAGGCTGAGCTAAGTTATGATGTTTGATAAGTTAAGTATATTAAGTGCATTTTCAATTTATAATATTTTTAACTTAAGATGGATTTATTGGGGCATAACCCCATGATAAGTTGAGGAGCATCTGTATACTACTAACATTGAAGCCATGTCCATGGTGTTGAAACTGTCAAGGAAAAAAAATTTCTTTATTCTCTTTTGTTCATTGTTTGGGGATCTGTGAATTAAATTTACAAAGTACAAATTACCAAGAGAAACACAAATTTTTATTTATGTATATAAATAGGAGTTCACAGAAAAAAAATGACTTAGATGATTAGAATTTAGGACTTATGACACATCTTAACAGGGGAGAGGGAGAGGACAAAGTTACATATGGGAAATAAAATGACTTTTAGAAAAGATAAATAGGCCCTTAGAAGAATAGATGGAAGGTGTAGTTTTTTGAGAATGTCTGTTTAGGTGATTTCTTATTCTGGTGCTAACCTCTCCTTCCTGGGGCTACGTGTCAGTTCTCCCTGATTGCAAAATTCCTGGGGAAGAGATTTATGACAGTTGAATTTTGAGGGAGGCTCTGCTTTTAGACAAGTAGAGTTTGAAAGAAAAAAAATACTTAGTGCTATATTCTGGATTCCTTCAAAACTCAAATAGACAATGACATACATAAAGTGCAGAAAGCAGTAGAATAAACCAAAATGTGGAGAGATAGTGACTGAAGTTAAAAAAAAAAAGTGATCTGAACAAATTATTCTCAAATTTTTCCAAAGCACAGCTTCTGGCACGGAAACATCATTGTGGGTATCTAAGAAACAAAATATTAAAAAAAATATAGGTTATTTCTTAGTAGACTTATGAGGTGGACCAATTTTTAATCTAATAGACCAGTTCTCTTTGAATGAAGATTTGTCTTCCCTAGGAAGCAGGCAAAATTATACAACTAAAGGCAGCAAAGATAAATATATACAAATTAATATATACATAATAAAAAAACTGCCCATCAATTGAAATTGACTTCTTAAGGCAAAATAGAAGACCATGATAAGAATTATCGTAAATGACATAATTCTAAAATTATTAAGGACAATACTACAAACGTTGAAGCTGACACTCAAAATACTTAAAAATTTTATGGAATAGGCATGAACCTGATAGAAGAGTATCAACTGTAGACCATTGGTATGGCCATGATAGTGTGTGCCAGCTAATGTCAGCATTGCAACATCAGATCTATTTCCTTATTTTTCTATTATTTTCCTTACACTGACTTTGAATTCTAATATTCAGAAATTGCATGTTGCTGCATCCCAATATTTTGGGTTTTTTTAAGTTAACATTACATTTTATGTGTTTTTATGTATAATCTATAATTCATTGTAATTAATACTAAAAATAAATAATAATTGTAGAAACTCACCTTGAAAATATGTAGACTAAATAATTGAGTTTTATCCATACATTGTTTTCTCTAGAAACAGAATCTAGAAAAAAGAAAAAAACAAGTTTATTCTGAACATCATGTTGCATTTTAAATGAAGTATAAAATGTGGCAATGATTTGCATTATTCATTATGAATAATAATAATTAGATCACTTATAGTTTTAAAAATCTTTGTAATCCCATTAACTTTTGCAATAAATATACAGCAATTCAATTTGGCTTGTTAGCAGAGTAGTCACAAATATCTGGGGCAAAAGTGTAACATATGCACTGAATGCCTTTGAAGCTACTGTGAGAACATGAAGTAGAAATTATGAGCTAGCAGCCCTGTATGAGAAAACACAAGCTTCTCTGCATGTAGTCAGTGATTTGTAAAAGACAATTACTAACTGGAGAAAACAAGAGGAAAATACAGGGCCCAGCCAGGTGTTATTTTACGACAGAGATTTACGCTGCTATTTGGTCAATGATGAGAATAATATCACCCATATCCTCAGGAAGCCATGAATGTTTCAAGGCAGCTGTGAGAGCACCTGGCTACTTGTCCTATGCAAAGACAGCCTCCATCAAGGAAAAATCAAGATTTATTCCTCTTGGCTTGAACCAGAAACAATGCCAATAAATCTGCTGTTGCAATGCATTATTTCTTTAAAGAGAGAACAAAAGTAGTTTCACAGTCCCATTTTTGGTGAATTGGCAGGAATACACATGCATCTTCTTGAATCAGTGTGTGACAGGATCATTCAGCATTTTATACAGTGCCCAGCAGTATGAGTACTTTTTCCCTTTCTGTACTTCCTGGAAACACACACACAAACACACACACACACACACACACACACACACACACAAATTGTGAATATTACTTTCACTGACAAAAAGTAATAGAAAAAAACGTAGCTTTTTAAATATTTTATAGCTAGATTATATAGAAAATATATAGTCTACGGCCATGCCACCTTGAATGTCCCTGATCTCATCTGATCTAGGAAGTTAAGTAGGGTTGGACCTGGTTAGTATTCAGATGGGAGACCACCTCAGAATACCAGGTGCTGTAGGCATTAAAATGCACACACACACACACACACACACACACACACACACACACACACACACAGATAGAATCTTAGAGTTGTATTCTACAAAATCTATGGAATTTAGGAGAATTTGAGAACCAACAGGTCTCAAACTTTTGTCGGGGATAGTAAGAGCATAGCTTATGAAGTGGAGCAGATGTGGGGATGATGAAAATGGGTTTAGAATTAGTAAAAAGGCTCAATATCAGGAGCACTGTCAATAATCAGATAACAGAATATTTTTTGTTTTGCTTTTATTTCTCATTCCAAATGCATTTTCAATGAGACAGTTAAGTAATGAAAATATTGAAAATTCAAGAAACTAATCCAAGATGGATTTTATTATCATAAAATATTACATAGTTAAATTATAGTATAATGTTCATTTTCAATACCATATGTTCAAACTCTTAATGCTTTACAATATTTCTGCATTTTTGGTTTATTATTATATCAATATCCATTATATATTATATATTATTCTTTTCTTACATTAATTAATTCTACACTGATAAAACTGATAGTCATATAATTAGACAGTGATCATATAATTACAGGAAAAATTTACTTAACAAAACCAAGAAATGGACAATTGTCTAATAAGCCTTGAAATAAGATTTAAACAAGTTTTGGATAAAAGGTATATTTGTATAAAAGATTCCTAATGTGTTTGCATAGCACTGTACTAGGCCCAATGGGAAATTCATCATATGTATCACAGTTACTGGAGTATAGATTGTAAGGACTAGACTTACTCTGGAATCTGCCCCTTACCCTTTTTGTAATCATAAATTGGTTTCAGTTCGATCCTGTTTCCTAATCTTTAAAATCAGAATAATCATACATACAAATTACAATATATATTAGGTGATTTAATGAATGTGAAAGAGCCTGGGAATTAAAAAGTTAAGTGCAATGTATAATTATATATTCTATAAAGAAGAATAGCAAGAGCTTAAGATAAACACAGTCAATTGCTAGATGTCATGAGGAACAGACAAATGTTTCAGGAGTTCAGACATCAAAATAAATTCCATCTGAAATGATCAAGAAATCTTAAGCTAGTCTAGGTTCTCTCTTAAGGGAAAAAAAAAAGTAATTGCTACTATTTATCTTATATTATGAATGAAAGTCCTTAAATGTGACTCTCTCTTCTATAATTCCCAAGGTTATCTATGCACTGTTTCACAACCCCAAAATGTGACTGAAATTTTCTTATCTGTTAATGCAATTTAGGGGCCCAACAGATCAGAAAAAGACATTTTCCCCTTCTTGAGATATCAAAAAAGCAAATTCATAACACTTAAATGACTAATTTTTATAAAGCTTCTCGGTTTCAATTATTTATGAAATTAATGATCTTTCAGCTAGCTTTCTCTGCAGTTTTTTATCATATCTATTCAAGGGTGACAAAAGTACATAGAAAGACTAAAACTTAATGAATTCTTCATAAGCCACATGTATTACTTTATGGACATAGCTTATAAATATATTCATGTTTAGGTTTAACTTTTTAAAATGTATTAACATTTTAAATTATATTTTTGAAAAAATCTTTAAAATAGAACATTACCTAGACTAAGATTAGTTAGGCTTTTTAAAATAAAATCATATTCCTTTTAAAGTTATTTTTAAAATTACGGACAATATAATAATTTGTTATTGTAATTTAAAAATATGTATCTTCCCATGCTATTTATTTGGCCCTCTTTATTCTTACCTTCCTCCCCTTTTTCCCCCTTTCCCTCTGGTAACCACTAAACTGTTGTCTACAAAAGAAAATTTAACTTTGGATGGTGAACACGAAATGTAATATACATATGATGTATTATTGAATTGTACATTTGAAACCTATATAATTTTATTAAACTTTGTCACCCATAAATTTAATTTTTTTTAAATCTATAACTATTGGGCAATTAGGTTATTTCTGTTTTGCTCTTGTTACATGTTGTTTTACTAGGCTGGCATGATAAACCACTCTTTAGAGTTTAATGCTATTCCAAATAATATATATGTATATATATTATTTATATATGTATTTATATTAAATATACATATGTGTGTATATATATTTAATAGAGAACCCACAGTTCACTTTTATTCACAGCAAGGAAAAAACTTTTGATCACACTAGAAGTAACTTAGCCATAGCTTTGAAATCTGTACTTGAACTACACATGCAATGAGGACAGTATTCTGCTAATACAATCCATTTGCTGCTGCATTTGTTTACTGTTTGTCTGATATTAATGGTTACAAACAGAGCAGGCAAATAGTACTTGGAACAATCCTTACAGCATTGCAGTATCAGGTACATTTCAGTTCTTTTCCCACAACTGATTCTTTTTGTGTACCTGGGCATCCTCTTCGTCAGTAAAGTCACTTTTGATATTGAAGGTCTTACTATAATCTCCTCATGAGTTTTCCCCTACATCATAATGGCAACAGTCTTGCATGCAGCATCAAGTAAACCTTTGATGTCTAAGTAGTTTGCAGCCAGAATAAGTTCAAAAAGTATTCCTTGGACAACTTTCAGAAATCTGTAGTCCTAAATGGGGTCTGTTCACTTTTCTTTATTCTCATCATCCTCTTTGTTGTGGGTGCACCACAAATTACCTTTTCTAATATTGCTGAATTAACACTTGGTAGAAGAACGGTGTCAGTATCTCTTTCACATCCATTCCCAAATCTTCCAATATGGTCTTATTAGTGATAAAATTTGCTTATACAATTTTAGGCTGTTTGCTATTTACAAAAAAAAAAAATATTGAATGTGGCATGTACGTTATTTTGCAACTTATTTTTGTCATTTATACACTGTGCTTATTTTCCCGTGCCTATATATCTACATCATCTTTAAAACAGCTCAGTTGAAATCTATTATATAAATTTCTTATGTGTCTAAAATTTTTTAATGAAGCAACAAAATTTGTGAGTAAAACTTTATCTATTCATTATATTATATTAAAAATTTCTATTATTTCAAACTTTACCACTTTGCTGCCTCCTTTCCACATTATTAGCTAGGTGATTTTAGACATTTACTTATAAATGACTTTCTTTGTAATTGTAATAGAATTTTTTAATAGTATTTAAGTTGGCTCATATTTGTCTATTTCTGTAACAAGGTGCAAACTATTTGATGAATCAACTGAGGCCCTGAAGTGACTAATTATATTCAAATAAAATTAGGATATTATATTGATATCATTTTCATATATAATTTATACAAAGTTCAAATAATAGTACTTTTACCAGAAGAATTACTAGAAACCAATATTTTTTTATTTTAATGTGGTAGGATATTATGAATAAGGAAATTGTTTGAAACTAAAATGAGAAGGGACAAATTCTTGATTTTTTTTTCTAGGGCCAGGCCAGCTTTCTTAGATTTTGGTAAATGGAGTGTTGAATTCCTAGAAAATACTGGTACAACATATATTTTTTACTGCACCTTGATAGGTAACTATAAGGTCAGCAGAATTTGAGACTGGACTAATTTGAGGATTTTTTTTCTCCCTTATATTTCAAAGAAACTGAATTTTATAGCATTTGTCATATAAACAGTTTCTCAAGTGCCTCTGGAATTATATAATCAGGATAGGTGTGTGATATAAATTACTGAAAACAGCAGCCTAAAGACAAGCTTAACAGTGAGCACATTAAATCAGCCAGTCATAAGTCTAATTAAGAAGAAATCAAGAAGTCAAAGGTTATGCTGAAAAGAATTTTAAAGATAATGCTCCAGGTCTTCTTACTCTGTATAAAAGCAATGGTAATGCTGTGTCATTTTGATTCTTCATTAATAAAGTTATTTTTCTCTGTGGCCTCTACAGGTAGTGAGTTTTTTGTGCAAATCTTTCCATACATTTTTCACTAATATCTTGTCAAGCTACCTGCCTGCATCATAATGGCAATGCAGGAAAAAGTAGAAAGAGTGAGAAAGCTTTGTGTTACTTGATGCTAATATTTTTTTTGTGCTTGAAATTCAAAACTAAAGGTGTTTTGTTTATTTTTTTTTAGTAGAATAACATTAACAGTGAGGGAAAACTGGGGGTGGGGGAGCGAAAAGTACTCCTGTATCACCTATAACTTAAGGTGATATAATTAAAAAGAGGAAAATCTTTTTTTTTTAATAAGAAAGGTAAAGAAGAGAAAACCCTAACAGAATATAGATTAAAAAAGAAAAATCTGTATGAAGAGGATATTTAAAATGTTTTTAAAACAGATTGAATACTTTTAAATGTAATAAATATATCAAATGAACTAGGTAATTAAATAGATGTCTTTTTTATCACTGCTTTAGAAACTTATTGTTTAAAACTTACCCACTTTCCCCACTTAACCATAAGTACATCTAAAATTAAGGTATTTAAAAGTAAATCAGTAGAACTATTGTAAGTTTCCTATTGCTTCTATAACAAATTACCACAAACTTATTGTCTCAAAACAACACATGTTTTATCTTACAGTTCTGTATGTCAGAAGACCAAATGATTCATTCAGAGCTTAAATATAGGTGACAGGAGTGCTGGTTCTTTCTGGAGACTCCAGGGAGAATTCATTCCTTCTCCATTCCAACTTCTACATTCCCTCACTCACAGCTTTCTCTTCCATAGCAAGTCTCCTTCTGCCTCTCTTATAAGGACACTTGTGAACACATTGGACCCCCCAAATAATCCAGGATAATCTCCCCATCTCAAAATACTTAATTTGAAAACTGCCAAATTCTTTTGAGTGTAGAACAACGTTATAGGTTCTAGGATGACTATGGGAATCTATTTGGGAGTCATTATATACCCTATCATGGCTGTCATATGGTTGAACATATCACAATGTTGTTCTTAGGTATAGAAAAGAGAAATTAGAGAGAAATAAAGCATTGACTCTGTATTCAAGTATCACATATACATTTCAAATTCATAACCAGGTTTCAACCACATAGGGAAAGTAGATAACAATATACATTAACATTAAACTCTGATCTTAGGGGAAAACACATCAAAAGAAAGGCACACAAGGCAGATATTTTAAGATACATTGTCCTATCTAAAACACTGTGTATTTAAGGAACATTTCCAAAACAAGATATAAATCAGAAATAGTTTGTTTTGAAGCATGTCCTCAGGTTTCAAAACTGTCAATTCACATAATAAATATTACATTAACAAAATTTCACTAATAACATAGTTATTCATTATAATGTCTTTTTTCTTAATATCTATAGAATAAAACTCTATTATATGTTCTTGCTTTGCAGTCATACCTGTTGGTTCATTATCAAAGAAAATAGGAAAATAATATAGTCTTTAAAATCTGTTCTGATTTGTACTTTCTGGTATATATTTTTATTTATTATTATTGTTTTTTTACAGTTTATTATGTTATTGATTGTATTTTCCTTAAACCCCCACCACCCACCACCCACACACACACAATACACACACACACATCTTTCTGGAAAGAGGTACAAAGTAGAAAAGAAAGAAAAATGATAAAGAAGAGAGACAAGAAAAAGCACTAAGAATGGAAATGAAAAAAGAGAGGAAAAAATAAAGAGAGATAGAAAGAGAAAGAAGAAAAAAAAATGATAGGTGAGCAAAGTGGAAGACCTAATTTTATTTATGTTAAAAAACAGAACTAGGACCTAAGTAGAAGTTGCAGGAAAAAAACAATGATCCCATATGAGGACATTTTAAAAATTAGGGAGTTTCAAAAAGGAATAGATAGCCTTGTGAAGTAGTAATATGTATATTATTTTCACTGCAACTGCTGAAGCAAGAAGTAGATAATCAGCTATCAAGGATAGGTTGAGGGTTTTTCTACATTGCTGAAAAACTATGAGACCTACCCTAATACTGACTCTATTATTTAACATTAACTACTGAAATTTTTATTGTCACAAAAACATGTTCATGGGAGTGTGCGCTCATCTCTCTTCCTCTAATTTCTGTTTCTCACCCAAACACTCACATACTCACAAATATATGCATATCTCAATATATAAACCTTAATGTGCCCAGGATACTCAGTAAATAACTACAAATTAGCAAAATTTGATAGATCTCTAGGAATATAAATCATCTCATGAACTATGTGGTAATCTTGATTACATTATCAAAATGAGACATATTTATAATAATTCCATGGTATTTTGAATAGTTGTTAGTGTTTGATATATAATCAAAGGGATTAGATTAAATAATAGTGGCATGAGAGACATTCCCAGATCTCTCCCCTTGAAACAACAATAAGCTGCATATCTGAAACTTCATAAAAAACACCCAAGCTGCACAGCAGCACATCTGAGCATGGGACCTGTGCATAAGAGCTACCACAGGTCAGAACTCCAGGTGTCATGTGGTGGACTGGGAGAAACAAAGAAGCTGTCTCTTGCAGCCAGAGCCCCCTGTAAGAGAAGAGGCGAGGAGAAGGAGCAGCAAGTTCCCTGAACATCCCTGCCTGAGAGTTCTGTGAGCTCCACACACCCAGTGACAGTGCTCAATCATCAGGGAAGAAGGCAGAGAAATAAGGACGGCAGAAAAGCGGGAATGGCAATGAAACAATAGTTGATTTTTACCAGCTGCAGTTGCAAAATTGAGACTGAGCTGAATCCTCCAACCCCTAACCCAGAGGGACCCTCTCCCCATCTCTTCCAAGACTATGCCGCAGAGCCCAATGCAAATCTGAGCAAATGCTACAGAAACTATCATAACACAGACAAGAACTGAAACCGCGGGTAGCGAGCATGATTAAACATCTATAAAGAAAAAAAAAAAAAGACATTATTAACACTTTATATAAAGCAGAGATCCAAGAGGCTTAGATGCCACCTACTGGAAACCAAAAGAAAAACATATTATTTGCAACAGGCTAGGGATCATTATATAATAAATCTTCTTTCTGGGGGAAAAAAGAAAGCACAAAACACTTCCATTAATGCCCAGGTGGAGAAACGGTCCATTAAACACCATGAGCAACCAAGGTGACAAGGTATCTCAGAAAAAAAAAAAAGAGAAAAATCTCCAGAAAATAAGCTTACAGACATAAAAATATGCAACTTAAATGACAAAGAATTTAGGATGGTACTTCTAAAAAACTCAGTGAAATCCGGAATGAATCATATTAAAAATTTCAGGAATTGAAAAAACAACTAGATGAGCATAAAGAGTTTTTTAGCAAGGAGATTGAAACCCTCAAAAAGAACCAAATAGAACTTCTAGAGATGAAGAACAACAGAAAGAGGTGAAAAATGAAATAGCAATCTAGGGAAATAGAGTCGACCAAACAGAAATAACGAAGACAGAAATCTAGAAGTAAATTAGAAGGAAGAAGAGAGAAACCAAAGAATGAAAAATAATGAAAGACAAAAACAAGAAATAGTTATACCATCAGGAGATGAAACATAAGAATAATGGGCTTTATCGAAGGAGAAGAAAAGGAGCAGGGACTAGAAAGCATTTTCAGACAAATAGTTGGTGAGATTTCCCAAATCTAAGGAATGAGCTAGAGTTTGGAATTCAAGATGTCAATAGAACACCCAATTATCTCAACTCCAAAAAACCTTCACCAAGACACATTGTATTAAACTTATCAAAATCAATGACTCAGGGAAGTTAGGGAAAAGAAGACGGTAACCTATAAAATAAAACCCATTAGGTTATCATTGGACTTCTTAGTACAAACCTTACAAGCCAGAAAGGAGTGGAATCAAATATTCAAACTATTAAATGAAAGGAATTACCAGCCTAGAATAATGTATCTAGCTAAGCTCTTCTTTAGATATGAAGGATAACTCAAGACCCTTCTAGATATACAAAAATTGAGATAATTCTCCACTATGAGGCCTGCACTATGGGAAATACTAAAAGAGGTCAGCTCACCTAAAACAAAATAACAACAAAAATGCATAATTAGGAGTAAGGTGACTAGCAGTCTTATAAAAGCAGAGGAGAGCAACCTTAACCATGAACAGGGCATCACAAGCTTAAAATAAAAAGAGATTTGCTATAGCAAGATAGTAATGAATGTGCAGCATACACAGGGACAAAATGAGACAACAATGACTGAAAAGGGGATGATTAAAATCCAAGTTCGCAAAGGGGAGTGGAGATAAGGCACACACAAAATAAAATAGACTATATATATATATATATATATATATATATATATATATATATATAAAATCATCTTTTAAATATTCGTAATGGTAACCACACACCAAAGATTCAGAACTGAAGTATATACCATTAAACAAGAAGAACCTGAGGAAAAGCCCACAAAAGCCAAACAAAATAAAGATAATAGAAACACAAGGACAAGGAAACAATGGAAACACCAAGCTACCAGAAAGCAAAAGATAAAATGGCTATAAGAAGACCTCATATTTCAATAATCACCCTAAATGTAAATGGACTGCACTCACCAATAAAAAGGCACAGAGTTGCAGACTGGATCAAAAAATAAAACCCAACCATATGTTGCCTCCAGGAGACACCTCTCAGCTCCAAAGACAAATATAGACTAAAGTGAAAGCGTGGAAAATTATGTTTCAAGCAAAAGGCATTCAGAGAAAAGCAGGAGTAGTAGTACTAATATCGGATGAAATAGACTTCACAATAAAAAAGGTGAAGAAAGATACAGAGGGACACTTCAAAATGATATAGGGAATCATGCACCAAGAAGACATAACACTTATTAATATCTATGCTCCCAATCAGGGAGCTCCGAAATATGTAAAGTAATTACTAACAGAACTAAAGGGAGAAACAGACCAAAACACTATCATAGTAGGGGACCTAAATACTCCACTGTCAGATATGGACACATCATCTAAACAGAAAATTAATAAGGAAATAACATCCTTAAATGATACATTAGACCAACTAGACATAATTAACATTCACAGAGTCTTTCATCCCCAAACAGCTGCTTATACATTCTTCTCTAGAGCACATGGAATATTTTCAAGGATTGACCACATGCTGGGACACAGAATAGCCTCAACAAATATAAGAGGGTTAAAATCATACCATCCATATTCTCTGATTATAATGCTTTGAAACTAGAGATCAACTGTAAAAAGAAAATGGAAAGAACAACAAATAAATGGATATTACACAACACGCTACTGAAAAATAACTGGGTCAAAGAAGACTAAAAAGGAAGATCAAGTGATACATAGAAACGAATGATACTGATAGTACAACATATCAAAAATTTGGGGGCATTGCAAAAGCGGTCATGAGAGGAAAGTTCATATTATTATATGCCTACTTCCACAAACAAGAATAAGCCCAAATAAACAACCTAACACTTCATCTAAAAAAAAGAAAAACTAGAAAAAGAAGAACAAAAGAGCCTAAAAACAGCAG